>JAVFBW010032301.1:0-18352 GCA_034783835.1 Mopalia ciliata
AGGCTGTGTACAGTGTGAAGTGGACAACCCGTCGTCATATAAGTGAAATACCCTTGGGTACGACGTTAAACACCAATCAGACAAACAAACAATTTAAAATGTGTGAGATAAAAACAAGTGTCGAATTACTTTGATCTGGCTGGTAAACAAATTTGTTTTGACGTAAACCCACATACGGCAAAGCCGTGATGGCAACACAATGACGACAACATGAGAACAACATAAAACCAAAATAGCACAATTAAAGTACAGCTGAATACAAAGAAAATTAAATCCAGACCAGAAGAAATATTGGGCTTTGACTAAATGTCTATTTCAGGTGTATACGATGTACTTAAACAACTCATAGTCTCACTACCATCATCATAAAATCTGGACTATTTTGTTCACATATATACAATAAGATGAAATGACGTACTTTTATTAGAAAGAGAAAAGGTAGCACACGTATCAACTTATTCGCATCTTGAATTACTTTCTAATTAATGTCGAATAAATTGAGACTCAGCCTTATTGTGTATCCTGCTAGCTTAAATAGATAAGTGTTTTTCAGTAATCCTATAATCTGAATACCTGCTATCTAATCAGATAGACTCGGCGTAAAGACTCCATGCGATATAATACAGGAGGTCAGTGTTGTTACCCAATTTCAAATACTTGATGTATTTGGCGTATAGTAATATGTCCGTCATAAATAACCAGATTCTGAATTAAAGCAAACAAAAACAGAGCCTTACAGGCGCTAGGCATGTATAACATTACAACTTAAAAATATCCTAAACGAAGTGCAAGATATATCATACCCATTATTTGAGCTGTGAGCTGTTAATCCATTAATACGCCCACTTGGTAGTATTGTGTGTTTCACCAAATCAAGAATATTGCTCCAAATCCATAGATTACATTACATCATTTTGGTATTTCTCGTGCTGTAATCCTTTTTTTTGATAAATGTATGATTAAGACATGTTTTTGTTCCCTTCAAATTGAGTATATGGCTCTTTAAATTTAAAAAAGTAAGACGAGCAAAATACTGCAGTATCTGAAGCAAACAAACACACTGCCTAACAGGAGTCGTAAGCATTACAATTTAAACGTATCCTAAACGAAGTGCAATATACATGATACCCATTGAGACAGATAATGTGTTCCTTGCAAGAGAGTACATGGATACCACCATTAAAGAAGCGTAAGATTAAAAAATACTACAGTATCTGATTCGCTTTGTTTGCATAACCTCAATATCAGACGAAACTTAATGCTTCTAATTCAAAACACATATTTGCAGTAAAACGAACGTATAATAGAGCAATCTGATTGGAAGAAATTTACAAATTTAGCTCTGTTAAAATGATAAAGCGTTGATAATTTGTCATTGTGGCTTGAATGAACCACCGTATATACCTGATATTACCCATTAAGCTTTTATGGTTCTTGCTTGTATTCGACACACCTCGCGGGTCTTAATAGTATTGATATAACCCAGCTGACCTGAATCAAGGGAATTGGTTATTCGAACCACGAATAACGAATAGGCTGCTTACTTCTAGCCGATGAATCTAGTCTCCTTGTTACGGTTCATACACAAGGATGGTTTGCTTAAATGTATCCGTGGTGTGTATTTTAAGAACGAATTGATCACTGCTCTTCTGGTTTCTGTTACAGACATCTCCGAGGAAAATGGACGCAATGATATTACAGGCAAATGGTTTGTTTGTTTGTTTATTTGATTGGTGTTTAACGTCGCACTCAAGGGTATTTCACTTATATGACGACAGACACAAAAACAGGACATCACAAACAAATCTGCTTCCCTTTACCCTTTGGCTCTGAGAACACCAGGGCAACAGAAAGCAACCTCTTTTCTCGCCTCTTACGATCGCCCGAGGAAGCCGAGGGAGTATTCTTCAGGGCCATGGACCACCCGCTCCCTCACGGGGCTACACGCAAATGGGTTATGTTAACCGTCCAATAACAGTGCGGTTTCTAACCAAAAGAAAATCTCAACCAAAATATGTTTTCCTTGAAGTAACAATTAAATTGAAGGCAATTACTTGTCGGGGACCGTGGCCGTGGCTTAGTGGTAGGGAGTGCCCTTAACAATCCTACTTCGATTTATCGTCCACAGGACCAAATCCGTCTGTCGACCATCAGGTATTTGAGTGAGCAACAATGTGTGGCTCCGGCGATTCCGGGGCTGGTATTTATGAGGTTTCCTCCCAGTTGTCTATTATAAATAGGCAAGGGGCAGTGTGCGGTGGACAATCCGTCGTCGTATAAGTAAAATACCCTTCAGTGCGACATTAAAACCAAATTATAAAAACAAAAAATCCTTTGTTTTATCTGAAACCTGCAAACAAAAAGGGGGTGACCAGTTGTTGATAATTAATAGAAACGCCGATACGAAGACAGAATTGATCATTTCATGAAGTATAAATGCAAATATATTTAACTGATATCGATTCCCTAAAAGCCCTATATCCCAGGCTAGTACGTCATACAAATGACCCAGATTGTCCCTTTACGAATGTTCAATGATCTGACAAAGGCTACTTCGGGAAATGTACGAGTTGTTTGAACTATTTTTTATTTTATTTATTAGTGTGTCTGCCACACCGCAAATTGTCCATATACAGAGAAAATATATGCTGTAATTTTATCGAATACGGCTGAATATGTTTTAGTTTATTTGTTTGATTGGGGTTTAACGTCGTACGAATATGTTTTAGAACTGAATGGCAGTGACTATTTCTTTATTAAGAAGAATAAAATGTAGGGCAAAACAAATGTAGTAAAAAATTCCAAGATCATTTAAAAGCTTTTTTTAAACATTCCATAGTAGATTTTACCAAATAACCTCTTGTTAAAGAAATAAAAAGTCAAATCTATAACACTATTGAGATAAAACAAAGTTAATCGATTAAGGACAATCAATCAATTCGCACAAAAATCCAATCCAAGGTATGACTTTTAAATTTTCTAGTGAAAACTGCATTGATAAAAAGCGATTAGTTCGGCAATTGTGTTATAGCTTTAGGTTGGGACTGGATTCATAAAAAGTTCGGCAAATGTGTTCACCGATTTCACTAATAGATAACAGGCTTTGAAATAAACATGTCCACTTGAGATTGAACCAGTGTACCCAAACGAGGGCATTTCAAGGGTATTTCACTTATATCATGACATATTGTCCTCTTCACAGTGTTCCTTTTTTAATATGTTGGAAAACCGGAGTGAACCTCGTAAAAGCCACCCCGCGATTTCCGTAGACACATCATGTGACTCCTCAAACCAACAAGTGATCAATTCCGTTTGTTAACATTTTCAAAATACTCCCCATGGATAAATATAATCACACCACGCTTTTGTATGGAACCTAGCAAACAGACTTTTTAAATAAAGATCATCTTACAACAGTGTCAAATTATTAATGTCTCACTGGTAAACAAATCAGTGGTCGACGTAAACTCACATACGACAAAGCCGCGATAACAACCAATGAGAACCAGATGTTACCAAAATAACACAATGAAAAAATACCTGGATATGACGGAGTACAAATATAGACCATAGCACAAAATTGACTCTGACCAATTGTCTGTATCAGTTGATTGCGGTGCGAAAAAAAAGGCACAAGTATAAAGGGAGCCTCCTATTGCCATGCTGCTTTTAGAACAGTGATGGTACCTCGAAGCAGATCTGTTATTGATTTTTTTTGTTTCTATGATATGACTGCATTATGCATGAAGTAAATTCCTTCAACTTTACTGGCAACACATAATAACAAGTAATAGATAGCACCTTACAAGAAGCAATGCAAAGAATCCAGAATCTATCAGGTTTTTGCTGACCCTTAGCTCTGGGAAACTGACGTTCTAAAACCATTAGAAATCTACAGAATTCCACCATACGTCACAGCCCATACTTTCAGGATTATATATGTTTACAGGAGCTTTGGCGTATTTTTCTATCTTTTTTCAGTCATCTATCGCAAACGTTCTTCAGTTAAAAATCGAGACATTCCGTTTGTGTATTTATTATTTGAATTTCTATTCCCGTTCTTTTATCTAGAATGTGTTAATATTAACTGTCCGGAAATCCAGTTTGTTTTACGGTCTTTTTTGTAAAATATTATATGAACTCCGTTTGTTGTTCAAAACCCCAAATCTATACATACAATCTGAAGCCATTTATAAATTTTTTGTAAACGAAATTAAAATGTGTTTACCAGACCATGCAATCTGATTCTATTGACAAAGCTCTTCAATACACCTACATTTATGAACAAAAACGCCATAGAGGATATTTGTATCATTGAACGTAGCTCATCAATGTGATTTGAAAGAGATAAAGCACAATTAAGGGGACACTGGTTAAATCAAAAAGACCGTTAGCGTCTAAACTGTGTCTACATGGCCTTTTGTTAATATTGTAACACCATCGACCGTGACCAGGGTCATTCTCGCTTTTGTTTCATCGTTTTCATTATACATCAGGTGCAATTCTCTACAGTAGAGATAACTGTTTTCTTTAACCAATTATCGTATCAATTTAAATAGCAAAGAGCGGAAAGTTCAATCTACTGGAAAATGTTTCAGTTTGTTATATAGACAGAGGAATTGTTTATCTGCATTTATAATGACAATGCAGAGTTAACCACAAGCCATTTTGTCACATTTGCTTTAGCAAACTCAAATATTTAAACAAAACCACGTTTCTTTATTTTCCTCACAGCTAAGACATTGAAACCGAATCGTCAATACGTGTTGATGGTTGAAGTAGAGAACTGTTGTGTCTTTCACATATGTTAACAAAATGATATATAATTGAAAGAAATTTAAATTTGATTTTGTAAACATGATTTACTTCATCACCTGTAAGATGAAATCTGAATCAGTTTGCTGGAGAAATAAAACAATTAAAGCATGACATCCAACAATCCTTTGACGGTTTTTTTTTTTCAATCACAGCTGATAACTACAAATTGCAGAACGCTTCGTCTTATTATTCAGTTACAAATCTTGTTTTGAAATCAGGCCGATTACCAAAATTAATTCAGATACTCTAAAACATTTTATACAATTCGTTAAAGTGTAACTCTGAGTTGAGGCCATATAAAGAAATGATTTGATTAATGTTTTCAAATGATATTTCATGTTTGCCGCTAAAGCATAGTATATCTGCTAAATATATGTCTCATTGAAGCTGGGTTTTACTCAGGAGAGAACATCGAAACTTGAATTTGACCTGAATTTGACGTGACTCAACCAACAGTTAAAATGTATACCGTTAAGCAAGCATTGCTGCGTTTTTTCTAGGAATTTGAAATGGCAATGGCGTCCTTGTTTCGCACAAAAAAATCATTATCTTGGCTGAGTAGGAAAGAAAGGTTTTTCTTATGTTCTTATTTCCACTCCAATGTGGAAAATAGCGACACATCTTGCACGAAATTGCTGCCGATCAACCTTTTGCAAAGAATCTCGAGGTTTATGCAGAAAGGTCGTTTCTGAAAACAGTGGGAGTTGTCTGCGATTTAACAAAAATGGTAATGGCAATATGCAGTACGACATGCCCTGACTTCGTTTCCAACAAACAAATGTACACTAAATGGAGAGGATATCCATATTTGTAATACGTAATATATTATTTTACACTTACACGTCCATATATCAGTCAATGTACACAGACTAGCTAACTGGATAAAATAACTACATTTCCCATTAGTTGACCAAAGTATTACTCGAACGGGGACACTAATTGAAGTTTGTATCCAACACTAAGCTTAACCCTGTAGGGGATTGTTCGGAACATACTAGTGATAATAAATCGTAAACTTGACCTCAAATAAATGGATTTTAACTGTTAAGGGAAAACGATATTTCCACCTGGAATTGAATGCTCTTTTCTTTTCTACTATAGCCGAACTTAAAATGATGGTATTTTAGAACTGACTGATTGTCTTGATTAACTCCGGATGAACAAAATCCCTGTTCTTGGTATAGTGTCGCTCATAGGTATTAAAACGTATGGTGTTTGGTCCAATTAATACATAGCATCTGGAATTGTGTAAAAACAAGAACATCCCGTGTGTAAGTGAGAGTATATATGCAGAGATACCATGGGTTCAGATAATGGATTTATTGCTGTAGATGGCAATATTTGTTTCCATATTGTACTACATGTATTTTATAACAGCACAACGAAAAGCTGTAGTAGGAATTGAAACAATTTGGAATTAGGACAAAACAAGGACATCGCGTGTGTTAGTGAGTTTATAGGTACAGTGATACTCTGGGATCAGATAATGGATATATTGCTGTAGTTATGGCAACATTTGTTTCCATACTCTTCTGTTTTGTAACCGGATAACAAAAAGCTGATGTATTCGTTGCACCTTAGACAAAAGATAACTGAGAGTATCGCTGGTAACCATTTCCCCCAGTGAGTTCGGTTCAGATCATGGAACTCTTAACATCAGACATGGTAATACGCCTATCAATACTGTAGGCCTACTATTTTGTGACCCGAAAACTACTGCAAAATGGGTGTAAAACTTAAAACAAAACATCACGGAGAATCCATGATATAATAATTTCTCAAAAGGATTGTAGGTGTTGTAAGTACACAGTGATAATCAGCGCTACCAATGTAAGAAGAATAGATGTGAAAAGAGCTGACCGCATACTCTTGCCACTCCCATTAACATATCTGTGTGTACCAGAAAAAAGGGCTCAAATTTTAACTTTGAATGGGGTTGTGCAGTCCAATGCATAATCGACTGTGCCACGGCGCAACTCTGTCATTGAACTGCTGTCTGGTCTTCAGACACACTCAGTATTATTTTATACTTTGAGAATAGACTCTGATGTTACTTTATCCCGATAGATACCCTGTCATCTGTAGAAAAAATAAGATCCATTTCGTCCAATATCAAAGGTTGCACTCCCATATTTTATTTATTGAGTGCTGACATTTCTGTTCTGTCGCAACGAATTCGTTCACATAACAAGATCCGATTTTAATCTGTAATTATACCCAGATCGATACCTTCTAGTATCTGTGAGAAAACATTTCATCACGCAAGTCTCCCCGAACTGGATTGAATAAGAAACCATGTCTCAAATGCTATTGTTTTCGGGGAATAGAGAGAAGGGTTTGTTTGTTTGTTTGTTTGTTTTATTGTTTCTTTGTTTGTTTGTTTGATTGATTGGGGTTAAACATCGTACTCATGGGTATTTCACTTATATGACGACAGATTGTCCACTTTAAACTGCATCTAGCCATAATACGACGAAAACCAGATGGAAACCTCGCAAAAAAACACACCACGAACATAAAAAGCATAAAATATAAGTAGAAAACAGTTAATTTTATAGTGTGGCACTTCAAAACGGAATTTTTTTATGTTTTATTTCTAAACTTGATGGATCTCCACATAAAACCGATTTACAGGTGACATTTCGTTGTACCAATGCTACATCTATATGTGTGGTATAAAAATTGAGGACACGTTATGCTTAGTGTTTGCGAAGTACATCGCCTCTCTGCAATCGTATTATCGCGAGAGTTTCTATAGTTTACGAGACTAAGACTCTCTTACGCTTTGCCAGGCCATCGCGTATTAATTTTCGTCAATATTTGGGGCGACGTATGCCACAGACCAGAAAATAAAAGAAGTGCAAAACATGTGATGCAGGTATATCTGAGAGGCAATCTCTCGAGGTAGGAAGTAGAATCGATTATACTTTATTTCTGCTTTGTAATAAGGTATTTCAGGTTTTACAGTAAAATGTGTATAGTTATATTCAGTTTATACTGTTTAATCTGCCTTATGTCTTTTCATTGGTTGATTTATAAGCTCCATCTTCAACAAAAACGGCAATGTGATTATTAATATGGTGTGGAAATGGACACCATCTTGATAGTGACGTGCGAACAGCAGCTGGTACCTGGCTTATCGTATGTCTAATTAATTACCAGGTATTTGATAAAATTGTTGATCAATATTCTTTGTCACACTATCTTGTATCTGTCATTTGTGAATAAATAGTCATTATAAATATAACCTTGAGCGTTTAATGTTTATTTTTAAAAAAAATGTAAAAGAGATAAAAACAACAGTGTCAAATACCACTGATCTGGCCGGTAAACAAATTTGTTTTGACGTTAACCCACATACGGCAAATCTGTGATGGCAACACATTGACGACAACATGAGAACAACATAATACCAAAATAGCACAATACAAGTACAACTGAATACGAAGAAAATTCAATCCGGACCAGAGGCAATATTGGGCTTTGACAAAATGTCTATTTCAGGTGTATACGATGTACTTAAACAACTCATACTCTCACTCCCATCATCATAAAATCTGGACTATTTTGTTCACATATATGCAATATGATGAACTGACGCACTTTTATTTGAAAGAGAAAAAGTAGCACATGAATTAAAACCGCTTCGAATCAACTTATTCGCATATTAAATAATTTTGTAATTAATGTCGAATAAAGCCTTATTTTGTATCCCGCTAGCTTAAATAGATAAGTGTTTTTCAGTAATCCTATAATCCGAATACCTGGTATCTAATCAGATAGACACGGCGTAGAGACTCCATGCGATATAATACAGGATGTCTGTATTGTTACCCAATTTCAAATACTTGTATATTGTCGTACAGTAATTTGTCCGCCATAAGTCACTAGATTCTGAATTAAAGCAAACAAAAACAGTGCCTTACAGGAGCTAGGCATGAATAACATTTAATAATTTTTGTGTCTTTTAGAAGGCCGGGTGGCTGAGTGGTCTATGTGGCCGGTATTTACTGCTGGCGATTCGGTGCCTGACTCTGAGGGTCGTGGGTTCGATCCCCGGACGGGTTTCAACCTGCACAATTTTCTGAACTAGAATCTGTTTAAACTAAGAAAGTGTTATCCAAAAATAACGAAAATACTGATGAATAACATTAGAACTTAAAAAATATCCTTAACGAAGTGCCAGACATATCATACCCATTATTTCAGCGGTTAATCCATTGATACGGTCCACTTGGTAGTATTGTGTGTTTCACCAAATCAAGAACATTGCTGCGAAGCATCAATTTTTCTCTGCATAGATTGCATTACATTATTTTGGTATTTCTCGTGCTGTAATCCGTATCCATAAATGTATAATCCAGACATGTTTTGTTCCCTTCAAATAGAGCATACGGCGCTTCTTAAGATAAAAAAAGTAAGATAAGCAAATACTTCAGTATCTGGTTGGCTCTGTTTATATAACCGCAATATCAGATGAAATTGAATCCTTCTAATTCAAAACACTTATTTGCAGTAAAACAAATGTATAATAGAGCAATTGAGAGATTTACAACTTTTACTCTGTTAAAATGATAAAGCCTTGATAATTTGTCATTATGGCTTGAATGGACCACCATATATACATGATATTCGCAAGTAAGCTCTTATTGACGTTGTTTGTATTATACACACCTCCGGGTCGTAATAATATTGATTAAACCCAGATGACCTAAATCAAGGAACGTCAATCTGCTCTTCTCGTTTCTGTTACAGACACCTCGGAGCAAAATGGACGCAATGATATTACACACACACCGGTTATGTTAACCGTCCAAATACTTTAACAAATACAAAATTTCAATAACCATGTTAACGTTTTCGTTGAAATAACAATTTAATTGAAAGCAATTATTTTTCAGGGCCCGCGGCAGTGGCTTAGTTGTAGCGAGTGCCCTTAATAATCCTACTTCGATTTAGCGTCCGTCTGTCGACCACCAGGTATATGAGTGAGCCACACGGTGTGGCTCCGGCAATTGCGGGGGTGGAATTTATGAGGTTTCCTCCCGGTTGTCTACCATAAATAGATAAGGAGCAGTGTGAGGGGGGCAATCCGTCGTCGTATAAGTAAAATACCTTTGAGTACGTCGTTAAACCCAAATCAAAAACACAAACAAGCAATCCTTTTTTTCATCTGAAACCGGTAAACAGAAAGTGATGACGTGTGGTTGAAAGTTAATAGAAACGCAGATACCAAGAAAGCATTCATCATTTCATGAAGTATAAATGCAGATATATTTAACTGATATCCATTCGCTAAAAGCCCTATTTCCGATTTTACTACGTCATAGGCCTATAACTGGACAAGACTGTCCCAATACGATTGTTCAATGATCTGATAATGGCTACTTCGGGAAATGTACGAGTTAGTGATATCATTTTTTTATTTTCTTTCTTTATTTAGGCCTTTTGTGTCTGTCACGTCGCAAACTGCCCTTGCATAGACTTAATGTATGCTTCGATAAAATGGAATAACCATGGATAAGTTCAATAACTGAATAGCATTTCTTTATTCTTTATTAAGAAAGATCGATTATAGGACAATACAAACGTAGTTAAAAATTCCCACAGCATTGGCAAGCTATTTTTAAACATTCAATAGTAGATTTTACCAAATAACCTCTTCTTTAAGAAGGGAAAAGACAAAAATAAAACCCCTTAAAGGATAAAAACCAAACTAAGCGGGAAAGAGAATAACTCAATATATCCGTTTGTATGAATTCCAACTCAATAATGTATTGCTATATATTGATCCATCTTACCCTCCGGAGACATTTCATTCTTTATGTAATATATCAATTTGTATTGATTTGCGGAACTTCCTCGAACAATTCAATGCAATTGGCAGAATAAGATCAATTAGATACAATGGCTTAACCTAGAGGGATAAGCCAGCGTACCAATCCCCAAACACCGCTATGAAAGTTAACTTTTGCTTGAGGCTAAATTTTAAAAAAATGATAAGTTTGGCGATTTTCTTATGATTGCGTGATTCTTAAGAAAACAGACATACAAGTTGCCTGTACAGATAGTTTTCATTCTTGACAATGGATTTAAAATAAACCGAAATATTGAATCATCTTGTATCCACGTGTATCTTTTATTGGAGCTGTGTTATAGCTTTTGGTTGGGATTTAATTAGTAAAACAGATAAGTTTGGCAATCGTGTTGACTGCTTTCATTAAAGAATGATTCTTGAGTCTTTTTGGAAAGTGAATATTTACAATATTTTCGCAATTAGGGATAATACCTTTAAACTTTTAATAGATTCTAGTTGAGAAAATGTAGCAGATTGGAACTGGTCCGGGAATCGAACCCTCGACCCTCCTAGAAAGACACCGCACCGTCAGCAGTGATAGTTGAGGCCGGGTGGCTGAGTCGTCCAGGTGGCCAGCTGGCGATTCGGTGCCTAGCTCTGAGGATTTTAAGTTCGATTCCCGAACGGATTTCCACCTGTCAAATTTTCTGAACTAGAATTTATTCAAACTAAGAAAGTGTTATCCCAAAAAGAACGAAAATGTTGTAGTGTTTTAACGTTTACGCCCTGTAGCACGAATGAAACCTGGTTTGCAGGAGTTCATTCACCTCCCTCGCCTACTTCTTGTCTCAGAGTGTTAAATTTACTGATGTCTAAAATATGCAATAAGTTTACCCCGATAAATAAAACTGGTTGGCACCAGCGAAGAAAGAAGCAAAACAACATAGGGTAAAAATAGGTACTTTTTGAATAAAACATAAACGACCCCTGTGGACAAGACGATGGATTACAAAAAGACAAAATGATCACCAGACAACCAGACTGATTTGGTGACACACGACTTATCGTATTAGTGAACTGTCTAATCGATTTATTGAGAATCATACACTAGTCGATTATTGTAAACACAAAACACATCGGTTTTACTATGTGAAAGTTAATTAATGACTAGCGTATACCACCCACGCCCACTGCTTGTCTTACAGTGTACAATTAACTGACGTCTGGACGTGGTTGAATAGGCCTATGTTCTTGACTTCCCCTAATGCATAAAACAGGTAGACATCAGGGGCGGACAAAGCAGGAAAAGAACAACACAAGCTCGCAATAGTTAAATATTGAATAAATCATAAACGGCCACATTTGAAAAGACGGTGACATGACATAATATACAATACTCCCCAGACACACAAAAAAATGACAATTTAGGGAACTGGTCGGGCGACACACGACTACAAAAAACATACCAATCTGCCCATATTTTACTGCCCATGATGATTGTGGACCAAAAGCTCGTGTAATAAACGATTACAAGGAATAGCTAAGAAGATCGTGTTCTTGAATTTCTCTTGAATTACACTGGAAAACTTCAGCGGGCAACGAGGCAAAAAAACACAACTGAGTCGAAATAGTTACATAAGGAAATAAATCATAACGGCCACATTGGCGAAAACCAGACCATAAACTCATACATTACACTACCCAAACCCCAAATAACACGAAGCTTGAGGGGCTTAATCCAATACAACAAAAACCCATAATAACCTAAACAAGACTTTGTAACCGACTCGTCTTATGATATGATGACCTATCGGAAGAAACAAATTAAAACAAAACAAGCTATGTTGAAAAACCTCTTGCGTATCTAAACGTTAACAGTATTAAATATTTTTGTGTGTGTGTGTGTGCCTTTTAGAAAGTGAAGTATTTTCGTTATTTTGGGATGACACCAGCACTATGTGTTCTGTTGGCTTTTAACCTAGGGTGTTTGTCATTGTGCCGTCCTCGAGATTGTGGAGGTGGGCGAGCTGTAAAGGGAGGAGGCTTAATGTCTACCTCCTTCCCTTCCAAGGGATCAAAGCGGTTTTCCAGAGCAACCGGCTCTGATCCATTGAATTTGCTTGTAGATGGTTTAGGAGAGAGGGGTCTAACCCTCTCGACGTCGATTACATTGATTGGCTGTTCAAAAGAAAACTCTTGAACAGCGTCTTGTGTACCCTTGGAAAGGCGAGCCTTTGGTCCAGATGTTTTTTTAGCTTTTTGAAACACCTCAAGAAAATATAAAATATTTATCTACTTCTATCCGCCCTCTCCTTGTCTAAGAGTGTGCAATTTACCCATGTCTTGGGACAGTGAAATATGCCCTTGACTTTCCTAAGAAATACAGTGGAAAACGTCAGCGGACAAACGGTCAAAATAACAACACTCAAACTAGTTATATTCGGAATTAATCCTAACGATTTCATTGTACGAAACAATAGCAGAACCTCGCACAAAATATTTGCTTAAGAGTGTCAATTTACCGATGTCTTAGGGCAATGAAATATGTTCTGGACAGTTTATGAATTAAACTGGAAAACTTCAGTGGACAAAGAGTCAAAATAACCACACTAGCTATATACGGAATTAATCATAACGGTTTCATTGGAAGAGACATCAACATAACCTGAGACAAAATATTCACCACTCACAGTAACACGATCCTTGAGTGGATTCATAGGACACACAGACAAACCCACATAATAACCGCACTTTTAAAAGACGATTTGATTCACTGGAATAGAATAATATCATGATATTTCGGAAGAAAATTTTATAATTAACAAAATTGAAAACCGCCTACGATCATTTGACGTAAGCTGTACAAACGCAACAGAACAATCCTGACACAGAATTTACTTTCATGAATATTGAGACTGTCGTGCTGAGAAAGTCAGAAGACTGAAAAACATATTCTGTTTCCTGCATAAATAGTTAAATACATACTTTTAACTAACACATCTCACGAATTATATTTCGTTTAATGTTCCTTACATTGGCGATAATGCATAGAAACAGTAGGCCCACATTAAGTAGAAAAAACAATAATTCTTGTTTTGTAACACTCTAATAGATTTCGTGTGTATGATATACGGTTTATTGTGATTTAATGATAGTTAACACAAGGCAAAAGGTTTTCATCATGGTCAATTGAATGAAGGGCCTCGGGTTCAAGAGCTCAAGTATATCTCACTCGCCCACTCTTTGCCTTACAATGTGCAATTTACTGACGTCCTCAGATGATCGAATACGCTCTTGACTTTCCTTTATGAATTAAACTGGTATGCATCAGCGGACAAAGCAGTAAAACAAAAACACAGACCCGAAATCATTAGACATTGAATCAATCCTAAACGGCCACTCCCATGAGAGCTATTACGACGGAAGCCTTAAGAGTATGACAGCGATCATTTTGTCCTGGTCATTACTACAGATAAAAGTAAAGACAGTTTATTTACACACCATCATATTTTTTCTTTTTTTTTTTCTTTTTTTTTTTTTTGCCCCCTTTTAATCCTTAAACATCGGCATATTTTCTTCAAAAATTGGCTTAAATACAGTTTAAAGGAGATTATTCCTACACATTCATTGCTGCATTCACGTTAATTATGAGACAAAAATAAAAAAAGGTTGTCATTTATTTATATTTTTTTATTTTGTTTGTTTTTTGTTTTTTTTGTTTTTTGTTTTTTTTTGTTTTTTGTTTTTTTTCTGTTTTTTTGCGGGAGGTGTTTTCCTTTGTATTTATTTTTATTTTTATAACAAAGATTATAAGTTTTATTTAAATTAATCCGGAATAAATCAAATGTCATTAGGGTTCAATTGATAAAATGTATAGTTTACACAAAATTTGCTTCTTGCAGGCTATTGTACATAAACGGCAAACTTGCAAAGTAATGTACATAAAGGGCATACGGTTTTCTCCCGTCCAGACCACGGCAGGCCACGTTTGCGTGATTTACGTCACTTGTTTTATATGTGTATAATGCTTTGCTTTATTTTTTTAAATATTTTTTTCTGTATATTTTCAACCTCCGCTTCCCGCTTCCAATGATAAATAACAGTTCTGAAAGTAAGTAAATGGAACAGAATTTTAGGATGTCAAAAGGATACCTTAAAAGAGGAAGTTCTCTTCCTTCAAAAGTAATACGTGAAACAAAAATATACTGAAAGACATTTAACGGGAATTATATGACCAAGAATTTAAGATTAAATGTAAAAAGCAATTTGAAAGAGGTTATATCTGTTAATTGATACCATACAATTGATCGCGAATAAATAAAATGTTGTTGGGAATAAACTGATGAGGCATGATCCATTTGGATTTATTGTAAACAGAACGCTTAATAAAATTAATAATTGATTCCAAAAATTTGCTTCTGTAGCTTTATGTACTTTGCATTATAAGTAGATAAAAGGGACACACCTGTTTCTCCAGTCCACGGAAGCTTACAAAACGTGGTAGCGATATTTTATTTTGTCGGTGGTCAATTCTACAGGTAAGTACACAAAGTGTCTTTAAACAACATTAGTCTCTTGATATTTGTTTTTTTGCAGAAATGTCACGGACGTTTTTTATTCCTAAATCATCGATCTATTTGCTTCAAATATTTGAAGAGAGGCTAATATACGACTTACAGCTCATTATCGTGTATAAAGAGTCATCCATCATTTCCCGACGCTAAAAATCTTCTGTTGGCGTAATTCAACAGTACTAATAGCTTATGTGTTCTAAGGTAATTGCGCGTGCAATGGTTAAAGTTGTTGGTAAATGTCTTACTTTCTGAAGATAAATAGGAACGGCACGGATTTATCAAATAATTATAAACCGATGACTCTTGTCATGATCTAGACGACATCTCCATAAAGAAATATTCTCAATACATCATTGTGAAGGTGTTGTTATGGCAACTTATAAATAACAATATGAAGAAGAAGTTTTATATATTTTGGCGAAAGATATAAAAGACAAGACAGAAATGTTCGGCAAACAATGATCAATTCTCACTACACTGAAATGCAATCAAATTTATACTCATGGCAACCATATTAAATTGCATGGCAATTGTATAACCAAACTGTCAACAAAAAACAGTAAGGAAAGAAAATTAGACCGCTTAAATAAGTCAATATGATCCAACAAAAGGTGATTGTCATGGTGAGATATGTAGTTGCGACGTACGGGTTCTACTTTAGCGACATTCTATCGCAATAGAAAAGACTGTCTTGTAGTCAGATAGTTATCATTAATCCCATAATTTAAATCGCAATATACTATGTAATTAAAAAATGCAAAAAGCAAAATTTGGAACCAAATAAATAATAAACACGATATGATACACTGTATGCTACTTTAAACATGGGCAGCTGAGCATTGCGAATATTGCGAGATAATAGATAAAGTCAAGCCTTCTCGACAATCGCACGGCTTAGGGGTGCTTTCGGAACAAAGGGAGAAGAGGAAGCCAATCTGCGTCCTGTAGCTGTCCTGTTTTGTCAAGTCTTGTCTTTGTTTGTTGGCAGTCGTGTTGAGGGTTGTTTTCTTGGCCCATTGGGCTGGCGCGTCGTCGTGTAAGTGAAATACCGTTGAGAAGGACGTAAAAACCAATTCAAACAAACAAACATAACTGCACACGCGTTTGTTCACATCTGTTTTTTGTGGGTTTTTTTTTTATCCATTTAGGACTGGATTACTCAAAACTCTTCTAGCTTCTATGTGTTATAGAATAATTTGTATAGGTTTTATAATACTGTCAGAAATACTCATACTTACACATACATTTTGTGTAAGTGTTGCAATCAAATCCAGCTGTCATGTCAACGAGGTGCTCTTTATTAGTCTCTTTCATAACAAGACTGACGATTTGGGGCGAATAGACTCTTTGTAAGTGTTGCATGCCCCATTAACCCAAACAAACAAGGCTGTCAGTCTGCCATTAAACATGTACTGCTGGAGGTATACAATGGCTAGATATTCGATGTCTGGAAAATGGTGTATGTCCTTTCATAACATGGTAGACCTAAAGAAAGAAGAACAATATAAAACACAATAAAAAAAAATTACTGTGAGTAAAACTCAGTTGGTACTGTCTCATTGGTGTAATCATGCCCAGACATCCTGACTGAACCAGGCTCCTAATCAGTCGCTTTAATTACCAGACAGCCTGTCATTCAAGGTATGGTGACGGTGGTTTTTGCTTTGGTGGGGAATGTATTTGATGTCTGGATATGGTGTCATTGACAGGCCTTTATCATTTGGTTCCTTTTATAGACCTAGATCAATAAGTTTTGTTTGATTACGGTTTAATGGCGTATTAAAGGGTATTTCACTTATATGACGACGAGTGTCCACTTCTCACTGCTCTTTGCCTTATTACGGTGGAAACACGGTAGAAAACCTGGAAATAAACAACCTGGAGATTGGCAGAGCCACATCTTGTGACACTCATATACCGGAGAGTTGAGAGACAGACTCGTCCCAGTAAACGGATACATCGAAGACTCAGAGAGTGCACTCCGCGGGCTAGGCAAATAATGGAGGCATTGTGTCTAATTTCTATAAACATGTTAAACAGTCATGACCAAGGCTTTTCACAAGTCTGTTTTATTACTAAAACAAATCTGTCATCAAAACATCGCGCAGGCTGTGTGCAATACTAATGAGATTGTATTTGGCGTCTGGAAAACGGAACATTACTTTATTGCCTTCCACAACATGGTAAACCTAAAAAAAATAAACAAGAAAAAACAATACAATTATTTCAGTTAATGACTACAGCCATATCTGACAGTTGCGTTGCTGCAACTTTCATATTTGAGCTCCAAGCAATGGCTAATGGCACAATAAAGCATACACTGGGGTACTATTTTATGTTTTAATCCTATTTACAGATCTATGCAGGCCGTAGTCTGAACGTTAAACTGTTGTCCACTCAAATATTGAATGTTATACGATTCCATGCTCGAAACTTGCCAATTTATGGAAGCAAAATTAAATTGACGATGGCATACAATCAAATTTCGTCTTTCTTTTTATCTAATTGTTTGTACTGCTTTCAGAGAATAAGCGAAAATTCTTAATAAAACATATCTCAACTGAGTAGTGTTTGCAATTCCATCAATGATTTGTCAAGGTAATGCCATCTGCTAATTTAATAAACTTACCAATATTATAACTTTCCTCGATAAACGTCTACATTGCATTCTGCTTACGCGATTAAATGAGAAGTAATAATTTGTTTATTTGCTTTAGTGACTGGTGATTTACGTCCCCGAAAAAAAATTCACACGAAAGCAATATTATAATATGTATTTGTATAGACGGAAGTGTCAAAAACGGACCATCATAATGCTGTCAACAATCATCTTTAGTGCATTTTTTTTTAATTGAAAAATAATCATTTATTAGTTTAAATCTTACAAATTGGCCTATATTAATGAAATGTGTTTTGCAAGATATTTGCGAAATTATTTGTTGGTGACAACGATTGAAGGAAAGGCAAGTCCAAACCACTCTAAATAAATCAAGAGTAACGAAGAAATGGAAACAAAAAAACAATTAGTAGAAATACTATCCGATTTTTGGAAAGGCCTGTATTTTCTAGTATGGTGCTTTTTGTTTATAGTTTGTTTGATTGGGGTTTAACGTCGTACTCAAGGGTATTTCACTTATATGACGACGTGCCAGCCCAATGGGTG
>JAVFBW010032410.1:0-18348 GCA_034783835.1 Mopalia ciliata
TTTGTGTCCGTCGTCATATAAGTGAAATACCCTTGAGTATGACATTAAACACCAATCAAACAAACAAACAAACAAACAATTTATGTGAAATACACAAAAAAGCCATTAAAATACACACAAAAATTAATATTCTGTGCAATGTTGTAACAATAAAATACACAAAATTGTAAGAAAATACCCATAAACAACATATTTTTTACAGGTAAATTTCTTCTATGGTAGGCAGGTCTGCATTGTGGTGTAAATAATGTTAATGTTATTTTCTTAATTTCTAAAAGGATTGAAGCAAGCTATGGCCACTGTGAATGATTACAACCCATTGATGAAGGACTTTCCCCTAAACGACCTCTTGTCTGCAACAGAATTAGACAAAATCCGTCATGCTGTCCAACTTATCTTTAATCATCTTCGTAAGATTCGAAACACCAAGTACCCGATTCAGAGAGCTTTAAGACTAGTGGAAGCCATTTCCAGAGACCTCAGTTCACAGCTACTCAAGGTATACATTGTTACAGAGTTTCTTTCTCATTAAAGTTAAATAATTTTTTAAAATACATCAAAGTATACTTTAATAAATGCCTTTAAACAAGATAAGAACCAGTTCTGTGGGTTATTTCATACATGCATAAACACCAAATAATATCTGGAAGCTTGGGTATGGGTTAAACACAAGAAAGCAATTTAATTCTCTAATATCATGATGTATATGGACCCAAAGTCAGAAATAAAGTACAATCATAATCAACACTGGGAAAATAATAAATAGGCTAATTCAGGCAAATCTGATGGTAATGGTAATTATTATGTTTCAGGTATTGGGAACAAGACGCCTAATGCACGTTCCGTATGATGAGTTTGAAAAGGTAAGATTGAATCTTCAGTGCTATTGTTCAAAAGACAGTTGATAACTCTAAACCTACCAGGGTCTTTTCTTAGACCTGAGACACTTAGACATTTGTTGTCTCTGTTTCTTTGGCATTATGTTTACTGACTTTTTCTTCGGAATATGAAGAACACCTTGCTGCCATTGTCAAGATGTTTTGTATGTGTGATACAGTTAAATTTGAGAAAAATTCTAGTTCTGGCTAAGGACATTGTGTGCTCTACATGATCATGACCACGAAAGGAATATCACTTTTCTTCCTGTGGCTCAATGGTTTGCAAGTGCACGTACTATTCCTACTTTGATGTACTGTTCTCAGACCGATTCAGCCTGTCTACCATCCGGTATATGCGTGAGTGAGACACAATGTGTCTGTCAATTGCTGGGGTGGTTTTCATGAGGTTTCTTCGCGGTTTTTCAGTGAAAAAAAAAAAGGAACAGTTTGAAGTGGACTGTCCGTTGTCATATAAGTGAAATACCTTTGAGTACAACATTAACTCCCAATCAAGCAAACAATCTACTTGGTTGAACAACAACCAATCATTATACATGATATCATATTGTCAATTACATGAAGATTTTTTTCTGGAAATAATAGGATAAATCTTTCAATCTGGTTTTGAAAATTAATTTGAATACTGGGTGTTTTTAAAATTTCCGCAGATCCTCATTTTTTTTATCTTCAACTTCCAGTTCAGCCATGTTGAAATGTATAACTGTGTTATACATCTCTCCACCTGTAGATTCTATTGTGGGTAATGACAACATGTGTTTATGAGTATTTGCTCTGTTTTAATACAGGTAATGTCAGCATGTTTTGATGTGTTTGGGATGTGGGATGATGAGTATGACCGACTACAGGGACTGCTTCGTGATCTTGTCAAGAAGAAACGTGAGGAGCACCTGCGGATGGTATGGAGAGTCAACCCTGCACACAAACGCCTTCAGGCACGTCTCGACCAGATGCGCAAGTAAGTCATTTTATTTGTAGCATTGGAAAATTCATGATTAATCAATGACTATAACCTTAGATTCGAGCTTTTCCCCATACTCGTAACACAGCTTTCCTGCAGTTGCACATATACTGTCGAAATTCACAAGTAAGCTGCAGTTTTATAAGCCACTGAGATATATGCTGCATTGGATGTAGCCTATATTCAAATAAGCATTGTACTAAATAAAATCATAGTCAACTCTTTGTTCACTTAAACATTATCATTGGTGTATGCATGAAGTCAACTTTGAAATTTCACAATGGTTTGGTCGAAAATCATAACCTGTTTGGCTGAAAATCATAACATTGGTTTTTTTAAAACTTTAGGGCTAGGCATGAATGCTTCAATACAGTTCAACAAATTTTCTTTCAGGTTCCGTCGTCAGCATGAACAGTTACGACAGGTGATTGTCAGAGTGTTAAGCCCAGCTACTTCTCCAGCTGGTAGAGCAGGGACACCATCAGCTGATGAACCGCAGAAAAAACTAGAGCCCATTGTTGATGAAGCAGCCGATGCTAATGCCATTGAGGTAATAATAGACTGAGTTAATACTATAAACTTAAATTGTTTTTAAAAAATTGTAAAACTATTATTTTCCGACAAATTTTAGTACAAAAGATATATATGCCAAAGATATATATGAGGCGAAGACATAAGCATTTTATTTTTCTTGACTATTGTGAAATTTTTGCTAAGGGCTGATGTTTCAAGAATAGTTGTATGATCTCTACTTGTCAATGGACGTATATTAACACAAATTTTGAAATTGTATGGTCTTGACATTACTGACCTGTAAATAAAATTTATGAAAGCATGACTTTTTAACACCAATAAACAAATCTGCTGGTTTTGTTATTGTCAGGAGGTTAATCTGGCCTATGAGAATGTCAAGGAAGTAGATGGTTTAGATGTATCCAAAGAAGGCACAGATGCCTGGGAAGGGGCAATAAAAAGGTTATCTATTTTTATTATTAGATTTTATTCTAATAAATGTTAACACAGACAATTTTATTACCGCTATAGTTTTGAATACAACTGTTTTGTATGTGGAATTTATAAAGATTTCATTTTTGTTTGCTTTTCTATACTGCAGATTGTGTGTAACTATTGAGTGTAGTGTTAAAATCGATCTTGCTGACAAGTGTCCAAGATTTATTGGTAATATATTTGAGTATTAAGATGTTCTTTTTCGTGTATCTTAGATATGATGAAAGGATTGATCGTGTTGAGACTCGGATCACAGCCAGACTGAGGGATCAGCTGGGAATAGCCAGGAATGCTAATGAGATGTTCCGTATTTTCTCTCGGTTCAACGCCCTCTTTGTTCGGCCTCACATCCGTGGTGCAATCAGAGAGTATCAGACTCAACTTATACAACGTGTAAAGGATGATATCGAGTCACTTCATGAGAAATTCAAGGTCTGGATAAATTTAGTGGTTTATGACAAAATAATTTGCTGTATCACACTTTTGGGTATTTATTTATTTAAAACAAGGGTGTTTTATAGGTTAACAATAAAATTTAATTACATTTTGTATAACATTATTTTTTTTTACAACTTTTTCTCTATTTTTATCATATGTACTTATAACTCATTCAAAATTCCATCAGTATTTAAACAGTAGCTGATTGTGCATATTTTTCTCTTAAGAAAGGAATACAGATTTAACTCCTATATATGTAAGTAGACACTAAAAACTAAAAAAAAAAAGTGAAATTTTCTTTCAGGTTCAGTATGGCCAGAGTAAAGCTTGTCGTATGAGTCGTGTTCGTGATCTACCACCAGTCTCTGGCTCTATCATCTGGGCTAGACAAGTAAGATTGTGTTTCACATAAATCAATAACAATATGCAAACCTCAAACCTACTTTTGGTGAATATAAGTTTCTATGGTTTTGGATACTTTGATTTGAGTAAACACCATTCAACAAGTCAATCAATTCATTTGTTAACTGTATTACCTCTGAATCAAATAACTTTCTTGTGCAAAAGTACAGTAACAACCGTAATTTCATCTTATTTTTGTGTTTTGTTAAATAACATGAAGCTTCAAGAATTGTCTAAATATTTCCTTGATGATTCAGGATTTTGCTTTGTTTTTGGAATCATTATTATTAGAAACGTATGTTATTGTTAGTCCTATTTTCCCATTTAGATTGAGCGTCAGTTGACAGCCTATATGAAGAGGGTAGAGGATGTGTTGGGAAAGGGCTGGGAGAATCATGTGGAAGGACAGAAACTTAAAGCTGATGGAGACAGTTTCAGAGTCAAGCTCAGTACACTCGATCTCTTTGAAGACTGGTCCAGAAAAGTAAGTGGTGGTTTATCTCCTGGGCGTTTATCTGACAATATATGTCCCTAATATTGATGGGTAAGTTGAAATGCAACTAAGCTACATGCACCAATTTAATCATTTGTAAACCTGTCTCTGTGTGTCTCACGATTAGCTTAACTTATTTTCTTTCTTACTTTTCATTAATAATTGGAATTTTTGATTTACAACACTTGAATACAATAGAGAAATAATCTATTTTTTGTATCATATTACTTTTCACAAATTTCACCTATCCTGACTGTTTTATAATTCTAGGTACAGCAGAGGAACTTAGGAGTGACAGGTCGTATCTTCAGTATACAGAGTCTCAAGTCTAGGCAGACTGGTAAAGGTTCTGTGCTTAAACTCTGCGTTAATTTCCAGCCTGAGATTATCACACTTTCCAAGGAGGTTAGTTAGAATATTTGGTCCCCAGATGTTCTCTTAATTCATTAATTGTTTTTTCCTAAATACATGATTGTCCATGTGATTAAGAATCCTGCTTTTACCTTTTCCACACTATGTTGATTGAAAAAATAGTTATGGTTAATAAATTTGTTATCTGGCTATTTATGAGCAAACTATGTTGTCAAAATGGCAATCAAAACAGAAAATCTCTTCAGTTAATGTGTCTGACAAATGATTGTTTGAACCGCATCTGTGAATTACCTCCCTTTTATCACAATTTCAATTACAGTTGAATTTCCAATAATGAAAATTGATAATCAGACAAAATTTATTTTTGAAAATGTATGTAAAGTTATGAATCTGTTTTGATATGAACATATTAAGATCAATTTGTTAGATCTTGAGAATTCTGAACCGTTCATTTTTTTAATCTATTTGTATTTTGTATGGTAAATTGATATTTGTTTGTTTCTAGGTGCGTAATATGAAGTGGCTTGGATTCCGTGTCCCTCTGGCTATTGTTAACAAAGCTCATCAGGCCAACCAGCTCTACCCATTTGCTATATCCCTCTATGAATCTGTCAGGACATATGAGAGATGTTTGGAAAAGGTAAAGATTTACATATCTGTCAAATACAAATTTATTTTCATTATAAATAGCAATGGTGAATCAAACTCCCTGCAGCAATTTAAAGCAACATGGTGTGTCATTTGGTACTATAATTTTGCACTTGTTGTTAATGCAGAATATTTATTGTTTGACTTGTATTGTGCCATTGTTGTTGTTGGTTTGATCCGCTGGAAAATGAGTGAAATAACCTTGATGACTTGAAAGCATCAAATCAAGCAAATACATTGATAAAAATCAGGCTTTTTTTCCCAGGATATGTTAATAAATATGAGTGATTACGCCATAAGCATTCAGCTTATTGTGATTTTGTCATTATTAAATAAAGCTTACAGTAATAAAAAAAATATGAGAGGAGGGTTTTTTACACAATGACTTTTCAGTGTTTAACAACTGTTTAATTACTAACAAATATGTTTCTGTTTATTTAGATTGAGGAGCGAGTCTCCATAGTGTTATTGGTAGCTGGACTGAGGAAGGAAGTTCAGACTCTTATTGCTGAGGTATGTCAATATAAATCAATCTTGGCAATAATTTTTATTTTAAAATTGTCACACTTGATTTAATGCATTACTAACATTGACATGTCTTTTGATTCAGGGAACAGCTCTGGTGTGGGAATCGTACAAACTGGATCCCTATGTTCAGAGACTATCAGAAACCGTCTCCAACTTCCAGGAAAAGGTTTGTGTTTTCTCCTTAAATACCCGTCTTTACTCGATTGCTAGTTGAGAAAGAAAAAAAGCTATGTTTTCTTTGCATGGCACCCAACTTTTAGTGATAAGAAAAAAAAACTGCTTTATTTAAAATTTGGTCATATTATGAAGCAAGATCCAGTTCGATTAATGTTGAAGCTTTGGGAAAGTCAGGTAAAACCTTTTGGTTATAAATTTTTACAGCTTATAACTTAACCTGATAAAGTAAAATATAATCTGTCTTGTTTATTAATTGGGCAGTACAACTTTATTTCTTACACTATCACCTATGATATGCAGATTATTTATTGATGATTATGAATAATTTTTTTTTTTTTTCTCTTAAGCTTGATGACCTGTTGGCAATGGAGGAAGAGATTGACCTTGAAGTGAGATCTCTGGAGACATGCCAGTACATCTCCACTACCTTCAAGGAGATCTTGGGGAAAATACAGAGAGCTGTGGATAACCTTAATCTTCATCAGTACTCTAACCTACCACAGTGGGTGGCCAAACTGGATCAAGAGGTAAGGAAACATTCATATTCTCCAATACTATTGCGGCCTTGGCATAGTTGTAGCAAACTGAACCTGCTTCAATTTACCGTTCACCAGAATGAGTCCCCCTGTCGACCATCAGGTATATAAGCGAGTCACATGTTGTAACTTCGGCAATCGTGGGGGTGGTTTGTACAAGGTTTCCTCACGATTTTCCACTGTAATGAGGCTGTGTGAAGTGAGCATTCTGTCATATAAGTGAAATACCCTTGAGTACGATATAAAACACCAATCAAACAAGCAAACAAACCAATACTACTGCTGGTCAAGGCCGGCATTTGGAGGGATCTTCCTGGTGGTTTTGTTACTGAAGGGTAACACAAAGCTGACTGTCTTGGCGTTACATCTATGATTGTCATGATTGGTCACTGTTTCTTGCCAGTGATGTTGAGGGTAGCTTAATTTACCTATTGGGTTGGTATATATAGTGTAAAACCCAATCGACTACACAAACCAATTTTGTCAGTCATAGCTATTTATGCATTTTTTGTTAGCATGCAGTTGCATTTCAACAAAGTAAGATATTTAGTAACGTACTAAAATGATTACATTACCAAATGATTACTAGTTACCAAAAATGAAGGACAGTGATTTGTTATTTCTAAAGAGATTGCTAATGGGATTCTCTGATGGCTGGAAGGGGAGATAATGTTACCTTTGAAAGCAGTACACTGATTTCACATCACTGGTTATAGTGGAGGTTTTTAATGACCTTTCAGATGTTTGTGTGTCTATAATAATAATGACTTTCTGACCCGAAAGGATATCTTTTTGTTTACTTTTTGAAATTCCTGTTATAACCACAGACAATAAGAAGGCCTTATATCTGTGTTTCTCAAACTGACTGTTTCTACATATTTTATTATTGTGTTCATCAGGTTGAGAAGAAGTTGGCAGGTCGTTTAGAGGCTGGATTAACAGCCTGGATAGATTGTCTAAAGGGTACACAAGATGATGGTATTGATCGCAGCATGGATACAGATGCTCCAGTACAGACCGCACATAAGCCAGGTGGAGAACCAAATGTCAAGGTAGGCAGACTAAATCACACTGTTTAACAGGTTTGAACTATCTCACCATAACTGAGCTCTTGTGTCTTCAGAAACTAATAGTGAAAATGACAAAATTTAGTCTATTTGAGAAAATGCACTCTGTTAAAAAGGAAAGGTTTTAATCCTGGGGTTTGAACAAATTCTTGGCATACCAGTTCTTTTCTGAAATGTTAATTCCATGAATATATACACAAATATAAGTAGCACTCAGTCTGTAGGTGTCACTTTGATGGCAGTTTGATGTGTTTTTTGATAACTTTAAGTACAGCATAAAACTCCAATCAAACAGACAATGTGTGTTTTTCATCCAGGCTTTCATTCATGAGTTACGAATCACAAATCAACTGATTTATGTTCAACCATCTGTGGAAGATGCCAGGTTCAATATGATGCAGGAGTTGTTTGCCTGGGAGGCAATTGTCACCAGTCTACCTCGTATACAACACTCAAGATACCAGGTAAGTCCTGGAATTATTATGTTTCTCAACCATATGAAATGAAACACTATTTCAATGCAATTAATCCTTAGGCCAGTGGTCATTCATATTTTATTTAATTGCGAACTAATTGATGTCCAGTATTACCCTAAATAACCTAAAGTTTTCGTTTATGACTAATCTTAACTTTTCTGTTTGTTATGATAATATTACAGCATGTAATCTTACTAATGGATGTTTTTTGAGAAATGTTGATCCTTTCCTATGCTGGCCAGTCTGATGATGTGTTGAACATTACAGGTTGGTTTGGACGTGGAATCTGAGGCTGACACAACATACAGGAGTGTTCTTACCAAACTGCCAACAGGACAGCAAGTCTTAGAGGATTGCTACGCTGCGATTCAAGCTACCATCTCTGAACTCCAAGGATATGTCAATGTAAGATGCTTGTTTTCTATCTGTGGGTGGCTGAACTTGCCTGATGGAATGGAAATGTTTGAGAATTATGCCAGCAATGAATGTTATTATATTGAATTAGGATCATTAAGCAGATCTGTAATTGACATTTTGGCCATATTGTTAAATTTCTTATTACATTTTACCGATCGAGTAAATTACCATCAGGTATATGAGTAAGTCACATGTTGTGACTCCGGCAATTGCAGGGCTGGTTTTACGAGGTTTTGTTCTGGTTTTTCATCGTAATGAGGCTAGCTGCAGTTTGAAGTGGACAATCAGTCATATCAGTGAAATACCTTTTAGTAGGATGTTAAACCCTAATCAGACAAACAAACCAACCTTATACTACATGTTAACTCCTACTCTGATGGTCATTTTGCTATATGCCGTATATTTTAAGCATATTCACACTTTCCTGAGATTTTCCAACATAGCAAAACTTTGAGCATTTGATGGTTGTGTTTGTGTAGCTATTTTCTGACATATATCTCCAACATTTATATGTAACATAATCAATTCATCAATATTCTCTTACACAGATGTGGTTTAGATACCAGGCTCTATGGGACTTGAACCCTGATGCTCTCTACAACAGACTTGAGGATAATCTGGGTGTCTGGATGAGTACCCTGGAACAAATCAAGTAAGATACTCTTGTTGTTGTTGTGCCTTAACCCATAGGTTGGGATCACAGGATCGAGTCCATCTGTTGACCCTCAGATTATATGTGAGTCACAAGATGTGGCTCCGGCAATCCCCGGGGTAGTTTTTACGAGGTTACCTCTCGGTTTTCCACCATAAGAAGGCAAGGAACAGTGTAAAGTGGATAATCTGTCATATAAGGGAAATACCCTTGAGTACGATGTTAAACCCCAATCAAACAAACAAACATCGCTTGGGAAGGAGGACTTGGTTTCCTACCATATGCCCCCAGCCTCTCTTCTACCCTTCCCCTAATTGGTCTGAGTGGTTGGTCGAGGTTAGCTGTTAACTGGTTCTCTCCTACAGCTAATTTGCTGTTATACTTTGTACAATATTTAGTACAGTATGCAGTACACCCCTCACCTCTGTCCATCTATATCACGTTTAATTTTGTTGTACTTTCTTGAGGGGTAATATTTCAACGAATTGAGCTGAATGTTTGAGTGCAAAATTCTCAGTGAATTTTGATTTTTGTTATTGTTTGTAAAGAAATGGACATTTTGAAATGTCTAAAAGGTATTAAACAAAGAAATAAAGATTTAACATGCCCTTTTTGAAATTTTTAAAAAAGCATCAGCGTTCATAATTATATCCTGACATTTTTTTTGACAGGGCCTCTCGTAAAACTTTTGATACTTCAGAGAATCAAAAGGAGATTGGACCTGTTGTCATTCAGTTTGGAAAGGTAAGTTAAATGCTTGAATGATCAAGGCATATATTTAATAGCGATAAAAAGTACAGGTCTGCATTCAAACATATGGTAAACTTTGTATTATAAACAAATATTTTAGTGTAGAAAAATAATAATGTAAGTTTTAAAAGTAAATTATTTATGTTTCTCGACACCAGAAAGCCATACATGTTTGTTTTTTTATTTTTTTCTAGGGAGTTATTTAACTTCTGTAAATATTGCAGCTATTAATGAACAAAATCTGGGGTAAAAGGTAGAACACTGAGGAAAGATATTCAGAAATGCTCTCTGTTTGTTTGCAGGTTCAGTCAAAGGTGTCCCTGAAGTATGACAGTTGGCACAAGGAAGTGCTGAGTAAGTTTGGAAGTCTCCTCAGCAACGAGATGAGTGGCTTCCACACCAATGTCTCCAAGGTAAGGAGAATTTGTTTGTGTTTCTCACATTATAATAAATGTTACAAAATATAAACTGTACTAAAACTAGCAGAAAATGGCCTGCTACAACCAAAAATCTATTAACTTCTTCTCAAATGAAAGGGCGGGCGGTTGGAGGGAGCTCCATGTTGCTCTGGTGCTCTTGGGGCTAAATGGGAACAGGAAGCCAATTTGTCTGTGGTGTCTGCATTGCATCCTGTTGTCGTCCTGTATTTGTCCTGTTCTGTCTTTCTTTGTTGCCAGTGGTGTCGAGGGTGGTTTCTATCACCCATTGGCCTGGCACATCATCATATAAGTGAAATACCATTGAGCACGACTTTAAACCCCAATCAAACAAACAAAATCTCAAATGGAAGGTTAGGTTCAGATAAATTAACATTCACTTGAAGTCAGTTGTGAGGGGGACCATCTGGCTAAAGATAGTTTGGATTGAGCAATGCCATCTTAACTAAGCAGTTTTGGAATTTACAACATTATTAAAACGCCAGTGGTTTCTATCAAGCCTTTTGCTGGTATGCCGTCACAGGAGTGAGGTAACCTTAAGTACAGCGTTAAACTCTAATCAAACAACGTATTGAAATGTATTGAATCATAATTTTTTTAACTATTAAATAAGATGTATGAAAAGTAGTGTTCAAATATTGAAAAAGTCATCAGTTATCAATGCAAAAGTTTTATAAATATGTTGGCATATGTTCTCATTTTTAAGGCTCGCTCTGACCTGGAGTCTCAGTCCATTGATACAGCCAACACATCAGAGGCTGTTGGACTGATTACACATGTCCAATCTCTCAAGAGAAAGATGAAATCGTGGGAAAAACAAGTTGGAGTATGTACCAGGGTTTTTATTCCTCCAAGTTAAACACCTGTGATAATGGAATAACCAAGATTCTGGAATTGTGATTGATCATTTCTTTAAATAGCAGTTGTATAGACTGGACTTTTCCATCATTTTAAAATACTTTTGTTATTATAAATATAACAGTTGTATCAATAAATAAACAATTATCCATAGCTAGGTAGTACAACTTTCAAGAAATAAATTCTGTGTATTGTTTAACCTGTCATTGTTTGTATTTACAAGATGTACAAGGAAGGTCAGAGAATCTTGGAGAGGCAGAGGTTTCAGTTCCCATCCAACTGGCTGTACAGTGACAACATTGAAGGGGAATGGAGTGCCTTTAATGACATCATTAAACGTAAGGACTCCTCCATACAAACACAGGTGGCCAGTCTGCAGATGAAGATTGTGTCTGAAGACAAGGTGGTTGAATCAAAGACATCAGATGTACTTCTGGATTGGGAGAAGGATAAACCTGTTACAGTCAGTATCATTAATTGTTTTTATTATTATTTATAAACTCATACAAGTAACAAACTCATACTAGTAACAAATCAATTCATTGACCAGTGATGAAGGCAGAACTAGATTTTACTTTCCACAAATCTTAAAATAAACTCAACTAACTTAATTTTCTCTGCTATGCCAGTCTAGAAATTTATTTAAAGTATTCAATTCTATTAATTTCTTATATTGTCAACTTTATCATAGCTTTTATATTCAACATTTCCAGTTATAATTTAGTAGTAGCGTTGCTCTCTGCTGTTGGAAGCATACCACCATTATCTTAAAAAATTATCTTGAGGGGTGAACACCTGAGCATGTCTTTTTGTGGTTACTATATATTATTTTATGATGGCCATAAATGGTTTATTTTAGGGTGAGCTGAAGCCTGATGAAGCCATCAAGAACCTGGCTATCTTCGAGGGAAAGTTCAGTAGACTGAAAGAAGAGCGTGACAATGTTGCCAAAGCAAAGGAGGCACTGGAGCTTGCTGAACCAGGTAATTATTAATTATTGGAATTTTCATTTAGTTAACACCCCGTGAGGGAGCGGGTGGGCCATGGCCCTGCAGAATACTCCCTCGGCTTCCTCGGTCGATCGTAAAAAGGCGAGAAAAGAGGTTGCTTTCTGTTGCCCTGGTGTTCGCAGAGCTAAAGGGTAACGGGAAGCAGATTTGTTTGTGATGTTCTGTATTTCTGTCCGTCATAAAAGTGAAATACCCTTGAGTACGACATTAAACACTAATCAGACAAACAAACAAATCATTTAGTTAACATTTTATACCCTGAATGTTATTATGCATTAGGTCTCTATGTACATATTTGTTTCATGATGTGTCTATTATTGAAGTGATTTAATAGTCTTTCTTCTTGGTGTCTGTGGCCCGCAGCTGTGGCTTAGTGGTAGCGAGTGCGCTTCCTAAACTGAACCTGCTTCGATTTACCGGTCACCTGATTGAGTCCACCTGTCCAACATCAGGTATATGAGCGAGTCACATGTTGTGGCTCTGGCAATCGCGGAGGTGCTTTTTAGGAGATTTCCTCCCGGGTTTCCCCCGTAATAAGAACAGTGTGAAGTGGACAATCCGTCGTCATCTAAGAGAAATACCCTTGAGTAAAACAAACATTGATCAAACAAATCAAAAAAATCCGAGCTAACAGACTTTAAGCCCCTTTGTTATGCCCACTCTCTTTCCAGCTGTGTTATTTCATTAAACATTCTGACAGAATATATTTCTATATGATCAGATTTACCCACAGTTTTCTTTATGTTGATTAGGTCAAATGAGCCCCAGCGAGGAGAGAGTGAAGGTAGCCCTTGAAGAGTTACAGGACCTTAAAGGAGTGTGGTCAGAACTGGCCAAGATATGGGAACAAATTGATGAAATGAAAGAAAAACCATGGCTGTCTGTCGCACCAAGAAAAGTAAGATATATTCATTTTAACATGTGTTGTGAGTAGGAAATGCAGAAATAGTATCAATTATGGGTTTTCTATTTTGCTATTGAAACCATTAAAAAAACTTTTACATTTATTTATTGATACATATTAATAGTAATTATTATATATTCTCTTATAAATCTTGTAATAATACTGTCTTTAGTTACCACTTGAGGAAAATAAACTTCCCAACATTATGGAAATGCTTCACATCTTGGTTGTGATGGTGTCAATTATTGTTGGAATACACTGCCGTCATGTAAGTGAATACTCTGAAGCACTGCATAAAACAACAATCAATCAATCAATCAATCATGTTAATCTTCATTTGTGAATTGTTTTCTTGTTTTAGTTGCGCCAATCTTTGGATAGCCTGTTGAGCCAGATGAAGGAGTTGCCAGCCAGACTTAGAGCTTATTCCTCTTATGAACATGTGAAGAGAACTCTTATGGCTTTTGCCAAGGTAAAAAGAGAATCATTAATTAGCAAATAGAAATTACATGTTTTCTAAGCTTTATAAAATTATTAACTTTTCTGGAAATTCTGATCCAAACTTGTATTACATGTATTATATTCAATAATGGTCAAATGATTTAATGTTCTCTTGTGTATAGTATGCAATGGCTGTAATGAATTATTATGTGAAATATGTCCATCAAAAAAGCGTTGGGTACTGTTACTTCACACATGGAAGCACCTTATCAATTGTAATCACAAAATAAATTGTGTTGCAGGTTAATGTGATGATTGTTGAGCTGAAATCAGAAGCCCTCAAAGAACGTCACTGGAAACAACTGATGAAGCGTTTGGGTGTTAAATGGACACTGTCAGAGTTGACTTTGGGACATGTTTGGGATGTTGACCTTCAGAAAAATGAGATGATCATAAAGGATGTGATAATGGTGGCTCAAGGAGAGATGGCTCTGGAAGAGTTCTTAAAACAAGTCAGTTTAGTTTATAAATTTTGTTTATTTTTTGTTTCCTTGTATATAACCAAGAATGCCTGGCAGAACATGGTATTGAGTTGAGCTATGAAAATTCAGTTGTATTGATTACATTTAAACTTATATAGCCATAGAAACTTAACTGATCACTTCATACACTTCCTGATCCTATCAAGCTTTAGAATTGATAGGATAGATCTCCAGCAAAGATCAGTGTTTTCCAAATGTAGTTCTACTGTCTTTATCATGCATTCAAGGAATATTCGGTTTTCAACAGAGCAAAGGCTGGCTCTTTATCCCTGAAGAATGGTATAAGTGACATACCCTCAAGCATGGCATTGGACACCAACCAATCAATCAATCAATGGAATTCCCCCCTTGACATGTTGCTTAAATGTATTTTCCAAAACTTCTTATTATCTGTTTCATGTCTAATTGGGATCTACTGATTGACGTGTTGCATTTGAAAGAATAAATAATCGTTTGAATTGTCTGTAGGTGAGTGAGGTATGGAAGACTTATGAGCTGGAACTGATCAACTACCAGAATAAATGTAAGCTGATCAGAGGCTGGGATGATCTCTTTAACAAGGTTAAAGAACACATCAACAGTGTAACTGCTATGAAATTATCACCATACTTCAGGGTGAGTACATAATGGTTTTTTTTTTTATATAAATATTTTTACAACCTATGAAAAAAAATATTTCACCTCAAAGATGTAATGTTCTTATACAGGGATTATAGTTCCCCAGTATTGGATTGTTGATATCCATGACAGCAAAGCTTAACCATTTCCTTTTTATAGCTCTGCGAAGGTCATTTTTATTTATGGAGAAAAAAATAATGCTTGTGTCAATTTGTTCAAAATAAGCGTAGGGCTGTGAAGATGGCATGAATTGTTTATGATAAGTTTTCCACCTGCTGAGGAATGAAAAGTAATATTGATAATATGTATAATACTCTAAGGTGAATAATTACAGCTTGACGTCTTTGTTTGAAAATTCCTTTATTACTGTTTTCAGCAATTTGAGGAGGAAGCACTAGCCTGGGAGGACAAACTTAACCGTATCAATGCCCTGTTTGACGTGTGGATTGATGTACAGAGGAGATGGGTGTATTTGGAGGGTATCTTTACTGGCAGTGCTGATATCAAACATCTGCTACCTGTGGAAACCTCCAGATTCCAAAGGTGAGTTCAAACTATCCTTTGGTTTAGAAGAAAGTTAGCGGCCCAAAATAGTTTGAACTTTTCAGTACTATATTTTAACATAAAATGAGTTGATTATTACATTACAATTGTTAAAAAATATGTTGACCAAACAAAAGTGTTTTCAAATTAATGCAAAAGTAGTTTTGCTCTACCTTGATATAAAATGGGGGTCCGGATAAAGGGAGTATATTTCAAGCAGTCATACTCTCCTAACTAACCATTTATAGGACATTTATGCTGTGCCTAAATACAATAAGTATGATGTTAAACACCAATCAAACCATCAATCATTATATGTAATATATTTTTACTTTTTTTATTTCCCCCCTGTTAGTGTGAGCACAGAGTTCCTAGGCTTGATGAAGAAAGTAGCCAAGACTCCTCTGGTCACTGATGTACTGAATGTCCCCAATGTACAGAGACAGTTAGAAAGACTGGCTGATTTATTGGGAAAGATACAGAAAGCTTTGGGAGAGTACTTAGAGAGGGAGAGAGCTTCATTCCCCAGGTAATTTAGATATAAAATATTTGAAATGCCAGGCCAATTTTCCAGTGCATAAATTTCCACAGACTTGTGTTAAATTGTACAACTGTTTAATTACAACACCTTTAATTTTGAACAGGTTTAGTATTTGCACATGTCAATTTTAAAGAAACGTTGGCATACATTATTTGACTCAGAGTCCGCTGAATAAAAAAACTCAAGTGATTTCAAAGATCAGTTAGTCAGTGGTTTAGTTTCAACTGTTAAATGACAACCTTCAGTTTGGACTAGATTTATGTTTCATTATGTTATTTGTCCCAGAGACCGCAGAACAAACTATTTTGAAGATCCCTAGTCATTGTTTTAGAAACACAACCAATGTGCTGATCTCTAACTGTTTCTAAACCAGAACCAAAGTTCAACTTTCAATAAATATTTCATTTTGTACTATTCTTAAACATCATCTATTCTTTATTAGGTTTTACTTTGTTGGAGACGAAGATTTGCTGGAGATTATTGGTAACAGTAAGAACGTTGGTCGTCTACAAAAACACTTTAAGAAGATGTTTGCTGGCGTCTCTACCATTATTCTGAATGATGATAATTCCCAGGTTATTGGTCTCATGTCTAAGGAAGGAGAGGAGGTAACCCCAGATTTAATTTGGTTGAAAACGCTTAAGTGATTCAAACTTAAAAAGAGTTTGTGATAAGACATCCATAACTATTATCGCATTGTGGCAGTTGTGTTCTTAAGTTACAGCCTCAATTACCAGTGGAAACTTCGACATTTTACTCAATCTGCATTTATAAAACAAAAAATATAAAGGTGAGTACAATCAAGCTATGTTACAGGACTTGAAATAGAGAATATGTATAAATGAGTAGTGTTTGTCATTTTTATAATATTTTATTTTCTTTTTTTCCATCAGGTCAGCTTTGCCACTGCGGTGTCTATTGTACACAACCCCAAGATAAACGAGTGGTTGTCATTGGTGGAGAAGGAGATGAGAGTGACATTAGCAAAACTGCTAGCTCAATCCGTTCAAGATGTGGCCAGCTTTAGATCAGGAGACATTGACGCGAAAAACTACATCACTTGGGTTGACAAATACCAGGTATTACATACAGTATTACATACAATCTTATGTAATGAATTTGGTCAGTGATTCCCTGTAATCAATTGTTAAATTTTTTTCTCTATATTTTGATACTATAATAATTTAATTTAAAAGACTGTGCACTCTGGTTTCACTGCTTTGATTTACATAATATGTTGCCAATTCCAATTTTAATACATTTTATAATTTAGTGTTAACTTATAACCCTTTCTTGTTGTTTTTCTAGGCTCAGCTGGTGGTGTTAGCCTCTCAGATTTCCTGGTCTGAAACAGTAGACCAGGCCCTGACTAACATGGCTAATAAACCTGGTGACATGAGCCCTATTGAAGGTGTACTGAAGAGTGTCCAATCCACTCTGAATGTTCTGGCTGACTCAGTCCTTCAGGAACAACCTCCAGTCCGTAGGCGGAAACTAGAACATCTGGTTAGTATAGCATTTTGATCATAGATCCTCTTTTAGAATTATTGGTTCAGACTGTAAATAACTAATGGTCCTCTCTGGGTAATTATTAGAGAAGTCTAATACAGGTATATGTACTATGTTGTTTTTTCTGTGTTTATCCAGATCACAGAACTGGTCCACCAGAGAGATACAACCAGAATGCTGATCCGAAACAAAGTGGCTCACCCTAAAAACTTTGACTGGCTCTGTCAAATGAGATTCTACTTTGACCCTAAGAACAATGATGTCTTACAGCAGTTGTCTATCCAGATGGCAAATGCTAAGTTTAACTATGGCTTTGAATATTTGGGTGTCCAGGACAAGCTTGTACAGACCCCTCTAACAGATAGGTGTTACCTGACAATGACACAGGCTCTAGAAGGACGTCTTGGGGGATCTCCATTTGGTATGTCAGAATATTATTGCTAGAGTCATTTAGCTAATAGCTTCAGCTAGATATTCCTTCTGGTCGTTTTTCTAATATCAGCTGGGTCCCCAGTCGTGGCTCAGTAACTAGCTTGTTTTTGCTTTCAACAAAATCAATGTGGACACAATCAGATTGAAATTGAAATTGATAATAAAATTGCAGAAAGTTTCACATAGATAATGTTGTCAAATATTAGATACTTTTAAATAAATTACTGGATCAATCCGTCATAATTACACATTATATTTTGGGGGCCGTGGCTCAGTGGTAGCGAGTGCGATTCTTGAACTGAAAATGCTTCGATTTACCGTTCGCGGGTTCAAGTCCGCCTTTCAACCATCAGGTATATGAGCGAGTCACTTGTTGTGGCTCAGGGTGGTTTTTATGAGGTTCCCTCCTATTTTTCCACCGTAATATGGCTGTGTTCAGTGTGAAGTGGACAATCCGTCCTCATATAAGTGAAATACCCTTGGGTACGACGTTAAACATTAATCAAACGTTCAAACACATTATATTTTGAGGTATCTTTGTTTATTTTTGGGGCCTTTTTATATGCCCGATGAAAATCGGTCGTATTATGGTATGATCAGTCTGTCCGTCTGTCTGGAGCCTACTGATCCGTTTCCAGAGCAGAACTCTAAAACTATAAGGCCAATCTTTATGTAACTTGGTAGGCACATTA
>JAVFBW010032521.1:0-18348 GCA_034783835.1 Mopalia ciliata
TAATGTCATGTGGATTCAACGTTATTTAGTATTCAGCGGCAGGTCTTATTTCTAGAGTTTAGATACAGCTGTACCTTGTATAAACTTAATAGTCTATATAAGATACGTAATTCGCATCACAGACACTTGTAGCTAAGGGTAAATCTACCAGTCTATCTATTCATGAAAGAAAAACTTTAAGAACTCGTCGGGTCGATTTTTCTTGTTAAAAATTGATGCTTATCAATTCCTTTTTGTTCCAGATAACATTTTACGCTATCAGATTCATGCAGATGATGATCCAAATTGATTGTTTTTTCTACAAAGTTTTTAATTTCATCCAACTTTCCAGACCCTATATATTGCAGCACCTTAAGTCCTAACGTATAAGATTGTATTCTCAAAACATTGAATGCATCTCCCACAATTGGGTGGTTTTCACAAAGCTTCCTAGCTTTTTAGTTTTCCATTTTAATAAGGCAATAAGGAACAGTGTAAAGTGGATAATCCATCAGATAAGTGAAATAACCTTGAGAACAATGTTAAACCCCAATCAAAAAATCAAACAAAATCAGTGTTCAAACCATTCACAGTATGGATTCTGATGAAATGAAAATTCACGCAAACGGTCACGGTTCATGCAAACTAAGACCATGTACACGTACATCGGATGTCTATGGCTTGTGTATGTACATGTTGAAGTTCTGAAGATAACCAGAAAAGTATTCTCATACGCTCTCAGAAATATTTTTTATGATAGACTGGTACATGTAGATGCTGTTTTGCGTTTAGGCCTTAGCTTATTGTATTAATTGAGTCCCTAAAAATTTACAGAGAAAAGTAAGCAAAATTTAGTACTGACCTAGGATATTTTACATTATCTTGTTTCAAACCATTGTCATTTTGTCAAATTAACTGTCAGTTCTGTTACTTTCATTAGAAGTTTGTGGCTCCCAACATTAATGGATCAAAGGCTTTTTTTTTTTTAGCTAATCAGGTCCCTATTTCTCAAACAGTTGACCAAGACTTCAGCTTTATGGGAGTGATGCCTAATTGTAGCAAGAGTACACCTTTGTAGACTTGAGTGTTTAAAAAAATATTACTAAAGTTACTAGCCTTGATGGCAAATTTAACACATGTATGTATACAGATTTAAAACAAGAATATGTTAGATGATCAAAATTTTTTGTAGTTTGCTCTAGTTGCCGATTTTTAGGAACTGAAATTCTGATATTCTATTAAATACAATAAACGTTTATTGGTCAATTACAATCTAAAGAGAGAACACCAGACCTGTACAAGCATCTGTGTTGATGGCTAAGTGTGCCGCCTGTTGTTTTCACAAGCCAAGGGTTTTGCTCATTTTTGTTTATAAAAATATAGCAAAAGTTGATTTTTTTGAACAGAAACAACATTTGATTTGTAAGTCGATTTTGGATTGTTTGTTTGACACAGAAGGAAATGTTAAAAATACAACTAACAGAACTTTTGATATAAATTTGACATAACTTTGGCTAGTAGACTATTCACCTAAGAATGCTCCATGCATAATAAATATAAAGTTCATACAGTATTTATTAATTATATCATAAATGTCTTTTATTGGAAATTTATTACAGAAGTGTGCCAGACATGGATAAGATAAAAGCAGTACCTGGTGACCTAATTGACTTATTGAAGTGAAACAATTTGACATTTCTGCATGGTACATGTGAGTACATCATAATGTCTTATTTAATTGTTTTGTTTATAGTGTTTGCTTTTATTTTATTTTAATTTATTAATTTTTTCTTTATTTTAGTGGTCCTGTGTCGAAGTAAGAAACGTACATTTTAATATAATTTTACTCGTAGCAGGTCTTTGTAGTGCATGTAACTTGAGTATTTTACAGAAATATTTTTGTTGAACGCACAAGGCACACACATTTAAAACTTCACAAAAGTAGACATTAAACTATGCAGTTCTTGTGTCTTGCTTCATAAAATGTTCATTAAGTTTTGAAAGAAGCAGACAGATATAGTGGTTAGATAACACGTCAGAAAAGATTTTTTAGTACATATACATACTTGTTACAAATAACTATGTACATCCAGGTTTCTTCGAAGTTAGGAAGGTCTGATTAGAGTACACAATCAAATTTTGTGCTCGAAGATCACATATTTCATTCTATCTACAGAACTTGCCATTCCCTTGACATGTAAGTTTATCTAATAAATGATTACTTATGTATGCTCAAGGCACCAGCACCCATAGTAATGTATAGATTATGACTGTTGTGTACCTACATATTACAGTAAGCTTATATCTTTTCAACACAAACATAATGTTAAACGCCTGTGTACACTACAAGGACAGGTCACAACTTTATTAAAGGGATGTGATAATTGATTTATAAGATACTGGATGTGATTTATTGCTATATACTTTCAACAAGACTATCTTTGCCTACTCGCTATATGTCCCCAGGCACGTACATCTAGTATAAATTTTGTATGACTTTTTTATGAACTGTAGTTTTATTAATCCTACATGTTTCACACAGACAAAGCATGTACATGTAGCTTTGTCACTTCTTATAAAATCCACCGAACAAAATTAAATAATCGATTCCTGTTGCTAGGATAACATGAAAGCTGAACACCAACAAAATTCTAGTCTGAGCCCAGAAAACACATATTTATCATAAATACAGCAACCTGCTTTAAAGACTGGTGGTGTTCAGTTTGCCAATACCACCCATTGTAAAAAAAAAGTAAATTGGACTGTATTGCTGTAAAACGTCTAAATTATTTGCAAGGGGACTTCACTCTGTTGTCCAAAGTATATCTCTAAACTTCTGTATTGCTGGGTTCTAAGAGTATTCTAATTGTATGAGTTAATTGTCGCGGCTGATTAGCTATTTGTCTACTATGAGGTCTTACAGTTGCTGGGGGGTCTTATAGGCTGATCAGCCTGGGCCACTTGTTCCTCCGCAGAGGTGGAAATGTTTAAAATATTTTGTCCGACATGTTTTCTAATTTTGTCCCGCAGGCCATTTAACACAATGTTAAATTCTTGGGATCTTTATAGCACAATCTCAGTTTTTACTGGGAATGTCCTTCAAATGTATAGTTATTTCCACCCCTGCTCTGAGTTAGTTGGATTATTGCTGGAATGACTGGTCATTTTTTTATATGCTAGTAATTGAAGTAAATGAGATCCAGAAAAGAGCACTGGCCTTAATGTCACTGTAACTTCCAATAGATGAATTGCTGATTGATGAACGTAAGGAATAAAGATGAGATTCTATTTTATACCAGCAATAAAACTTTTATCTAAATCTAGACATCGGTCTACTTAAGCTAATAAAGGGGCTTAGTAAGAAATCAAAAGTTTGGTGTCAAAAATGGTCATTTTGCTTCACTTTTCAAGTAACTGGGTGTCCAATTCTAACAATTTCCTCCATGTAAAAGTTTCTTAAAACAGTCTGACCAAATGAGGTAAATTCAAGGCGTCTAATAGATGGGTGGACACCCCTCTGCCTTAGCCCCTTAGGGCAATAGGCCAATTAGTAGAATGTGACAAAATCTATTGTTTTAGTAATATTACGGGTACCATGGTCACAGTCCCATTGATTTTCTCACGTGACTAAAGGAATGTGCCAAAAGTTGAAAAGAATCTTTGTCCATGATATATGGCACCATTATCCAGCTGCTCACTGTTGTAGAGGATAGTAGTAAATTTTCATTTACGCCATAATGATATGGTATGATGATTTGTGAAGGGAGACTAGTCAAAGCTTGACATGTGCTAGGCTTTAAAATGTGTGAGAAAACCCCTAATCAGAACAAACCATAAAAATCATAATAATTAGACTCGCTGGAATAGGTCAGTTACATATTTGACAATAGAAACACTAGGTTTTGAAGTTTCGTCTGCTTCCTATCTTTCTGTCTGTTTAAATGTCCTTATCTCCATCACTTAATGCCATCATCTTCTCTAGTATGTACATTGTGCATCTGTTTGGAAAGTACATGTATTGTAGGGTGATTTTCTCTGACAGATGTGATAACCTACAAACATTATGGTTTTTAATATAATATAAATTTATTGTAGTTGAACATCAAAATGGTCTGTTGTGCCTAGCCTGGTAAATTTGCACAAAATGTAAACCCCCAATCCCCAATTGGCATTTTTTACATTTTGATCCCCCCCTCTTTTTTTTCACGCTTATTAGGTATAAGAAATGATTAATTAAAACTTAGATACATGTCACATTCCAGTTTGTAACCACATATGTTCTTGTCACTGTTAATCATATTTGAACTTCCAAGGCATGTTCAAAGATAAATCACACTGGGACAAGATGTATATTTAGCAAAAATCAATAGATAGGTGACATTCTACATGTGCCTGTTATATACACTCAGTGAGAAGCTTTTACAGTCAAGATATCTGCAGTTAGTATGGGTAACCTTTATACAGTGGTATGTGTTTTCTTTTCATTATTATCAAGGAAGTTCTCTCCATATGCCTCTCTATACTCATCACTTTTAATCATTTCTTTTGTCCACAGTCAATCACATGTTAAAGTTTCACTATAATATTTTGGCAAACAATATTTTCATTGGTCCTATAAAGCATTTATAATATATTTCTAAGAAGAAATATATATATATACATGTAATATATATATATATCTGTACAACGTTTTATGCAAATTTTTTTTTAAGGTTGAAAAAAGCCACAGCTGACATCTAGGCCATCTTTAGAAAATAAATAAATCTGCTGAGTCATAGGCGTGTAAATTTCATGAAATGACTTTGCTGAAGACAGCAGCTTAGCATGGTTACTCTCAAAACAATACGAATCGGTCTTTCATGCAACTCTGATGTAACAAAAAGTGATATTGCATGCATAATATAACATGAAACATTGTTATGATATGTTGATATGTGATGATTTGTGAGGTTGAATGGTTCTTCTTGATCTGACAGTCTCTTTACTTTTTACAAAGGTAAATATTTAGTCTGTTTACTTTTTTACAAAGGTAACTTTTTCCACTTTTGCATATTTCATTAAGTTCAGAGCTTATGTTGCATAAAATTGTGTTATTGATGTATTCAGTTAGAGTGAATATGCCTGAAAGTTAATATTGAAAGGATTTCAAGTTAATATTTTTTATTTCAAGTTAACATGTAAATCAGGTTCAAAACTTCTTTTAATCTTTGCATACACAATGATGAAGGAAGGTGCACCACTCAGGCCATGTTCATTTCTGTTTGTGCATACAGTAGTTATTGTAGGCTGCACAGTTTACATCTGATATTTGTGGTCAGGATTGTAGAAGATTATAACGGAACTAATTTCACTTTCTGATAGTGATTTATAGCTGCAGTGGATCATTTGCTATGTATCTGTGTTCCGGCCAAGGGCAGTTTGTTTGAAGAGTAGCAATGCTGTCTTAACCTAGCACTGGAGAAAAATTAACTTTCCAGCATTAAGAGAAAGCTTTACATCTTGGTTGTGTTAGTATCAATAATTGTTGGAATACACAGCCTCATTATAAGTGAAATACGCTTAAGCACAGAGTAAATTAAAAACACCAATCAATAAATTAATCAATCAATAAGGCTATGTTTCCTGTTGCGCTGGAGCTCTCAGTAAAACGGGGTGGCTGGAGGGAGCTTCATGTTGCCCTGGTGCTCTCAGAGCTGAAGGGAACAGGAAGCAGATCTGTTTGTGCTGTCTGTATTGCATCCTGTTTTTGTCATCCTGTATTTGTCCCGTTCTGTCTTTGTTGCCAGTGGTGTCGAGGGTGGTTTCCTTCACCCAATGCGCTGGCACTTCGTCATAGAGGTGATATACCCTTGAGTACGGCGTTAAACCCCAATCAAACAAACAAACAAACTCAGTTAAGGGTGATCAGGAAGCTGATCTGTTCATGATGTCTCTGTATTGGGTCCTGTGGTTGTCCTGTTAATCCTGTCTTGTCTTTGTTTATTGCCAGTGCCATTAAGGGTGGTGACCTTCACCCATTGGGCTTGCAGTCTACACATGAAGCATGCCCATCATGTGAGTGAAATAACCTTAAAGCGATCCTCAGGGCTGCAGTAAAATGCATATAGGTAAAACAGGCATTATTTCTTGTGTTCAGTTATGCTCTCTAATTTTCTAATCGAGCTATGCTCATTTTATAATTGCATGTTAAACATTGGGTAATGCACAAACTACAGTCAAATTTATCCACGCAGCCATGTCAAAGCTCTTTTATTATTAAGCAGAAGAGTTCCATAAATATAAACCAATCAAATATCTTTCTTTCAAAATAGGTGCCTACGTCATGAGACCTGTAGAGTCAACTGTTTAAACCTTTGACAGGTCATCTATATAGGTCATTGGTTCACATGTGTTATTAACCGGTAACACACAAGAGTGTTAGTCGCTTGACATCAAGGGCAGGGCTGGCCACGCCCAAAATGTCAGCTACCAGTGGTCGTAGGAATGTATATATCTGTTACCCTCGGGTTATTTTATAGAATGAAGAAACGATAAGTCGATGCCATATTTAAGTATATTAAATGGTAACCTTTCGAGGGATATAAGGGTTATTTCAGCCGGGAGTATCGCTTCAAGTTCCATGTTAAACTCTAATCAAACAAACAAACAAATAAATTTGATATTTCAGTTACTTAGAAATCTGAAAACAGTTCGGTTTTTTTCACTGATGAAAATGAAATTCTACAACTCAGAAAATATATATTTTGTAGTTTGTTTGTCGAGTAGCAATGCTGTCTTTACTTAGCACTGGAGGAAAATTAACTTTCCATCATCATGGAAAGGCTTCACATCTTGGTTGTTCTAGTATCAATTATTGTTGGAATACACCACCACCACATAAGTTATATTATATAAAAAAAAACATTAAGCATGGCATAAGACACCAGTCAATCAGATTCTGCAGTAGGATACTCCGGTACTTGTCATATATGTGGGAAAGGCTGTTGTCATTGTTTGCATGTCAGTTAAATGATTATCGTTTGATGTACCGTCGCAAGGGATTAAGCAGACCTACTTCCACCCATCCAAATGGACACCCTGAAGTGAACAATTGCCTCATCTGGACACCCTGTTTTAAGAAATATTAACATGCAGGAGTAAAATGACCATTTTAGACACTGCACTTTTTATTTCTGGGAAGCCCTTGATCGCTCACAGGTTCAAGTCCTTCTGTTGACCTCGGGTATATGAGGGAGTAGCACAATGTTTCTCTTGCGATCCCAAAGGGTTTTTTTTTTTGTTTCCTCCTCATGGATTTCTACCAGATTTAGGTAAGGCAGAAGTGTACAACCAGTAGACATATTATGAGGGGAGATGTGCTTGTGTATGCATTAAAACCCCAATGAAACAAACAAATCTACTCAAGGAGACATTATCGTGGGCTTGCTATATTCAGGGGTAAGCACTCGGCATTCTCAGCTTTCTGTAACATTCACCCTCCGGCTAAGGGCAGGTTGTTTCAACGAACCAATGCTGTCTTTACTCAGCATTGGAGGAAGATTAACTTTCCAACAATATCAAAACATAACACATTTTAAGGTTGTATATGTGTCAATTATTGTTAGAATACACCTCCGTCATATAAGTGAAACAGGAATGAGTGAATCAATCAATCACACTAGTATTCAAGGGTGGGCATACAAAGGGTTGAATTCATTAAATGGCTGTCTGGATTTAAAATAAGGAGATAAAATTCACAGTGGTTCTCTGAATAAGGATGTATGAAACACAATTATAGACCAGTAGGTGAACATTTGGGTGACCTGTCTGGATAAAGTCAATATGCAATCTTAATGCTCAGTAGGGCATGTTAAGAAAACTAAGCAAGTTAATATATTTGAATGATTAAGAGGTCAGAAAGTGAAGACAATGTTCACAATCTAAAGTTACCACACATACCAGTTGACTGGGACATTGGCATTTTTTGTTAACTCTAAGGAGGAAAAAATTCTTATTGTTAACAGGTTGTACAAATTCTGAATTGTAACTGTATATCATTTTTGAACATTTTTTCGTGAAAGTTTAAGAACTAGGATGCTATATTTTGCCATGGTCCATAATTGTGTTGTTATGAATAGATTTATATTTATTGGCTACTTGTCAGACTGTTGATCGCCCAGGGATGTAATGCTCACAGATTCCACTCCACCAGTCAACCTTAAGTGTGTGAGGGAGTCCCACAGCGTTTCCAGTAATCTGGTGAGTGTTTTTGTACTCGGTTTACTCGGTTTCCTGGGCTACTTTCCCCCAATAAGCAGGCCTGACTGGCCTGTAGATTTTTTCACTCTTTATTACAATACTGGGTTGGACCTGTAAAATGTTTGATGGGACTGTAGATTTTGAGCCTGCAGCCATGCTGTCGTCGATGCTGGGCCTGTAATATTGCTACTGGGCCAGTGGGCCTGCAACTCTTGAAACCTGCAGGCCCGGTTGGCCTGATCACAAAAAAGTTCATTTCCACCCTTGTAGCAACACTATTCGCCAATCATCAACTAACCAGGCCATTTTGCATGATCATCTTTTGACATTATATATAAACATTTTTAGCTCGTCTGTATGAAGTAAGGAGAGCTTATGTCATACCTTGGCGTAGGCATCAGCCATGTAAAGGCTTCTATAGTGAAATGTACTGAGGGAATTTTTCTGAAATTTTATACATAGTTTACCTGACCCGAAAGGAAGACATAATTAAAATTGTATGGAATTCTGTGAACATTAATTATGCTAATTAGGTGATATTGTTTTTTACAAAATAGCGGACAATTTGCATTCAATACTATATATCCAAAATTTGGTTAAATGTTCCACATTATGAGAGGAGAGGGATATTGTCTGTTCAGCTAAGTACATGCAAATTAATTAAGTAAATTTGCGTTAAACACCATAACTCCCAATTGAATAGCCCGATTTTCCTAAAACTTTTGGTAAACGTTCTACAACATAAGAGGAGAGGGATATTATCTGTTCAGCTTATTATGTGCATATGAATTACTTTAAGGAACTTTTCTATTAAATTTGCTTTAAACACCATAAGTTCAAATTGAATAGCCCAATTGTCCTGAAATTTTGGGCAAATGTCACACAACATGGCGTATGGATAGATATTGAATCATTTTGTATTTTTACCTTTAAGGCAAAAAGAATGCATTCCCTTTCATTGGCGGAACAGGCAAGCTCTTTGGCAACCTTGCTGCCAAGTATTTTCTCATCAAGGGTTCGGTTCATTGGACTCTACAAGAGACTGTTTAGATTGAAGTGTGTAAATGACAAGAAAAGCCAGAAAGATAAATACACATATTGTCATAAAATGTACCGACCAGTCCAGTCGGGCCTGGAGGTCTTGAAATTTATAGGCCCAACACAAAGACTACCAGGTTTTGGCATGCGTGATTGCGGGCCTGATTAATTTCCACCCTTGCTTCAATTGTGAGCTGTAAAAATAAAAGTTTGACCATCACATTATAGTGTTATCAGTTACTTTTAATAAATACCTCAAGGAGTTTCTTCCCTTTATGTACATGTAGGCACCAACTAATCTGTGTCCTCGAAGTAACTTCCTCCTGATAAAGCCATGATATCTGACTGGTGAAGTAGTACTGCCGTATCATGGCAATATCACACCAACTAGGGAACATAAATCCAAATACATGTAGTTCTATTTGAGGTTAATGCAGTAAAAAAAAAACAATATCTAGACTACCAGTACCATAAAGGGCCAATTAAATTTCTCTTTTCATTTGAGATCCCAAATTCTAGGATAACCCTTTAAAGTGAGGTTTTTGATATATCATTCTACAGTATTTATTTTAGTAGGTCTCTGACTATCTAAGTCACAAACTAAGATAAACAAAATAGGTGATAAAATACTTTATTGTGTTCTTAAGTATTTCATGCCCTAGAATATTGTATATGCAGCGTAAGTTAAAAATTTCCAGTCCCTTATTTAGCGGGCGGTTGGAGGGAGCTTCATGTTGCCCTGGTGCTCTTTGAGCTAAAGGGGAACAGGAAGCCGATCTGTTTGTGGCGTCTGTATTGTGACCTGTTGTTGTCATCCTGTATTTGTCCCGTCCTGTCTTTGTTTGTTGCCAGTGGTGACGAGGGTGGTTTCCTTCACCCATTGGGCTGGCACGTCATCATATAAGGGAAATACCCTTGAGTATGACGTTAAACCCAAATCAAACAAACAAACAAACTTGTTTATTTAACTTTGTTATTTGTGTATTGTGTACATGTAAGTGTATGTTAATTTAGAGGCAGTCAAGGTTTGATAATTATTCCATATAGATGGTTGAAACAATGCTTTATCAGCAGAAAACACCTTAAAACTTCTTTTATATAAACGGTATACTGGAACTTGGTTTTTTGTATCCCTTGGCTTTGGTTAGTGGTAGCGTGTGCGCTTACTAAACTGAATCTGGTTTTTACAAGCTTTCCTCTCTGTTTTACACCGTAATAAGGCGAGGTGCAGTTTGAAGTGGACAATCCATCGTCGTCGTACAACGTTAAACCCCAAACAAACAGTCATTTTTTTCCCTGTGATATTGGCCAACAACATAATGTTGGCCCCACAATGCTTTTCAGTTATTTCCCTTGGATGTACTCTCCACTGACTAAATATCTGATGGAAAACCTTGCTTTATTAAGCAGTAAAGTCAATGAAAGGAGAAATTGGAATTTGAACATCTAATTTTTATTAACAGTAAGAACTCAGCAATTCTGATGTGATCTCACCTATAGAAACGTAAGTTTGTAATTCTCCGCTCTAGGGGTTTTCTGAGCTGTCCAGTGTTTTTGCGTCTTCCACATACAGAATTTTTAAAGCTTGTATCATGTTGTATTTGTTGAAAGACAAAATCGCGTCTATTTTCTTTATGAAACTTGACTACTGAAAGTTTGATGTAATCATAAATATTCAACCTCTTTAAAATCTCTCATACTTATTTGGTGGAGTGGGTGGGCCATGGCCCTGCAGAATTACTCTCGGCTTCCTCTGTCGATCGTAATAGGTGAGAAAAGAGGTTACTTTCTGTTGCCTTGGTGTTTGCATAGCTAAAGGCTAACAGGAAGCAGATTTGTCGTTAATCACCAATCAAACAAACAAACATACTTATTTGGGATAAATTTAACCATATTCTGTGTCACCATCGTCAGCCTGGGGTTTATTCTGACGTCATGTGTTAACTCCCATACAAATTGTTGGCAGTCGAACTGTTTCTGTTCACCATTCGTATTGGACATTTTTTCATTTATATTTTCATAAAAAATTTGGTCATAAGTTAAAATAAATTGGCTACCTGAAGAAAAATTATAGAACATTTGCTAAAATCTTTTATGTATTTCCAGTATGCACTTTATATGCAACAGACTGTTCTGAATTGAGTTTCCCCGCACTACGTCAATGCATAAATATAAAGCATAAAAAGTTGCAAGTTCGCATGTAAATAAACAAATTTTAAGCATTGGGAAAATGCAGAAAGAAAAAGGGCAGTTTGTTTGAAGAGTATCAATACTGTCTTTATTTAGCACTGGAGGAAATTTAACTTCCCGACTGATTTCCATAATGTCCGACATTATGGAAATGCTCCACATCTTGGTTGTGCTAGTGTCAATTATTGCTGGTATACACCGCTTTCATATAAGTGAAATACCCGCATGCGTAAAACACCAATCAATCAATCAATCAATCATGTCTCCTAAGTGTAGGCCTTTGGGTGAAAACTAAGGTCATCTTAGCTTATTCAGGAGGCTTTGTGAAAGTGGGCCCAGGGGCCAGGAGTTAGAAAAAGGATTAGCTGCTAACACCAGATTAAATTGCTAAGACCGGGTTAGAGATAGATCTGTATGTGCATTGTGCAACATGGTGTGATGTCATCTAAAAGTGCATTAAATTTACGAGTGCTTCAAGCAACCGGCCCAAGATGCTTGGTTAGGTGTCAACTTCACTGAATTAGGATAGCAGGTCACGGTGGGATGCTTGATGTGTGTTTTTCCCCACTATTTGACTGTCTTACTGCGACAAACTGTCACTCGTAATGGATTGGCATGAATCAAATGACCTGGACTAACACTATACTTGTACAAGTGCCTGCACACTTTATTTTATTTCAATCTGCTTCCTTCATTTTGTTGTATCAACACTTGACCCAGATTTGATAAAATTGATCAGATTTTATCATAAATTCGTGACTGTGCCACTTAGAGTGTCCACAAGAATCTTGGCTCGTCATGACTGAAATCAGCCAATCTACATTTAGTTGTTTGTGTGTTATAAATAATATGTTATGTCATTGTCTTTAGTCAGTGACGTGGCTGAAAGCATGCTGTGTACATTTACATATTAGTAGAATAACCCCAAGTACAATGTACATGTATTTAAAGCTTTGAACAAACTTAAGATGAGCATTGAAGTTTAAGTTTTTGGCACATTGGGACTTTTGACCCCTTATATTTGTGGAAAGTATTCAGAAAAGTTGTGCAGGGTTTGAAATAAGGGAAGATATTTTGATCATTCATTTTTAAATCATGCTGTGAATTTTATTATTTGTTCTTCTTTAGCATAGAAAGGTCACATATTTTCAGGCTTAGTTCAATAGTTACTGGTGCTAGGCACTTACATGTAGTTCAATCCATTTTTCACAAAATGGATTGTCAAATGATATGTCTATGATTTAGTAATATACAAAATGACAACCTAACACGTAGCCAAATAGAGCTACATGTACATGTAGGTTCAAGCTAAGTTCACATGCAGTGTCTGCAGGTTTTGCATGGTTCAACATGCACTCCTTGATATGTAATCCTCTTTAATCTTCTGATCAAATCATTAATTTAGCCTTTCAGGTAGCTGTTTACACAGCAGATCTTAAACCCTCTTTCATTAGCTTGGTGTGTTATGTTCTTACCTTTAGTTGGCCAGCTGATAGTTTCTGTCGAGTCATTCTCTAAAACTGCAAGTCATGGCCTAGTTTTAAATTGAGTGACCTACATTTAGCCTCTCACCAGCTGATGGAGATTATTGTAGTGTTACACATTTGGGTCATCCAGCCATTGTAGACTGGTGGCCACAAAATTTAGTACCTGTATTTGTTTTTATGGAACAGCATTGCAAAGTCCATTGCATAATGATCAGTATAACTCATTAGTCAACATGTATAAAGTGTGCAAAAAAAGGCATAAGGAACAAAACATGCTCAGGTTATTCATCTTTGACCTGCTTAACTTCAACCTGTGTGTGTGTGTGTTGAGATTGGCGCATAGTGACATCTGTAATCTAATTTATGTGTGGCGATCCATGACACTGTTCAAGTTTTACTTTATGGTAAATTGTTAATAATAGTAATATTATAGAATTGTAATGCCACGCAACACGGAATTGACGTCATTTACACTTTATGCTGCAATGTTAATATTAGTGCGGAATCTTGAGGCAAACAAGTTCTATTCAGGATTGCGGGCTCAAATCTATATATTGATTATTACCTCCTTTATTAATTATTGGATGCTTACATATACACGTAGATAGAAAAAAGTTAAACTGTGTCATCAGACTTAGTTGCATTTAAAAGCACACATCCTGTATGTAATGTACACAAACTAAGTTGTTGGGATTTCCCAGCTTGTACTGGACATTTGATCATAAGTATATAATACACTGTACAAGGTAAAGCTCCCTACGAATTCCGATTTATGTAAGTTTTCTTTTCAAATTTGTTTTTCTATTTTATGAGAATTTATCTCACAATCTCTCTTGTTTTATTAGGAAATAATATTTGGCCAGATATGCAATTTATTTTTCCTGTATATCTTACTCAAATCCCATTAGAGCTTTGATGCTGAACTAGTGGCCCACCTGGTTTGTAAATAAAACAGCCAGGTAACAGCTATACATGTAGCTAGACTAATTACTGTGACAGCTGCAGGTACAGTTTGAGTACAACCCCATCTTTTAAATTTTGAAAAATTTGTTTTGATAATATCACCAAGCTGTTTAAATATGAAAAATGTCCCATAAGAACCAATTATTAACTTGTTGTTTTAATATATATTACGAGCATTTTGTTTGTATCGTAGCTATGCTGTCTTTCCTCAGCACTTCTAGAGAAAGAATAAATTTCCAACAAAGCAAAACAGTAACAGCTTATGGTTGCATCAGTTACTGTTAGAATACACTGCCATCATATAAGTGAAATATTCTCAAGCATGGTGTGAAACACTGTCAATCAATGTTTGCGTTAAACACAGCTTTGTACCAGTGGTATTTTTATGTGACTACTCTTTTCTCATTTCTATAGTTCTCAAATAATTTCAAGTCAAAATTCCAAAAGTTCCTGTTTTTAATAGTCACATGATAGAAAACTAATTCACAAACATTACTTTGTTCTTAATTCTATATGAATGTTACTACTTGTGTATTAAATTTTCCCTCACGGTTTTCCCCTAAAATAAGATAATTTGTTTGTTTGATTTGTGTTTAACGTCGTACTCAAGGGCATTTCACTTATATGACGACGGATTGTCCACTTCACACTGTACACAGCCTTATTACGATGGAAAACCGTGAGGGAACCTCGTAAAAATGACCCCCGCGATTGCCGGAGCCACAACATGTGACTCGCTCATATACCTGATGGTCGAAAGACGGACTTCTTGAATGAGCACATACAGTTAACATAAACACATTCTTGAGTACACTATTTCAACTCTTGCTTTAAACATTTTACCTTTTGTGATAAATACAGGTAGAAACTACAATACTTGAAATGGTATCTTGGATGGCATGATCACCTTGTAACAAATAGATGGGAAAAAAATTGTCCATAAAAAGTTCATCTTGTTTATAATGAGGATTCTTTTATTTTCAACCCAATTTCTCAAGAATTGATAAATTTAGTTAATCTCAACTCTACCATCAGAGGAAAGTTTGAAACACAGAGTAATTTGTGCTGTCCAACATTAATTAGTGGAAATGAACATCTTGCTGATGGATATTTTTCTTATGTAATGACAGGTGGACTGCAATTAAAGGCGAGGCAAGTATGATATAAGATTTTAAGTGTTTTGATTCGGTGTGAAAAGCAAGAAAATGTTCCTCACGGTTTAAGTGAAGGTCCAATGTCTCAAAAGATGAAGCATTGTTGTAAACGGGAACATGTATGAAAATGACACAAGACAGCCTCAAAAGATGGAGCATTGTTGTAAACTGGAACATGTTTGGAAATGACACAAGACAGCCTCAAAAGATGGAGCATTGTTGTAAACTGGAACATGTATGAAAATGTCACAAGACAGCCTAAAAAAAATGGAGCATTGTTGTAAACTGGAACATGTTTAAAAATGACTAATGGTGTGGTTATTTTCAATCTCTGAAATCCCTTACTGGATGAGTGAGCTTCCTGAGTTTAATAACTGAATAGGATCATTCACCGAGTTACTGAAGTAAACGATGCCTAGAGGGGAATTATGGATGCTAGAAGGAATCTGTCACAGCCTCCATACATCCACATTACTTACACAGACTCACTTCTGACAATAAGCTGGGCTGTGATTGAATATGGGATATGGTTTGCGCTCCTGTTGGTTATAATAAGGATTTGTCTATAGATGTGCTACTCATGGCCATTTCTCATATTTTGGTCAAATAGCTAATCAGCTCGTGTCATTCCTGCTGTATTTCTTAGTTCATTGTTATGATAATCTCCTTTGTGTAACACACGTTTGGAGGCTTGTCCAAATCCAGTAAACTGCCGCTGAAATTCGCCAGAATATAGAGCATGTTCAACAAGACACTCTTCCGTTGTTATTAAGTTGAAAGTTTTCTCTGTGCCATCATATTTTATTCCAAACAGAGAGAAAAATAGTTCCCACTATAAACAACAACACAGTACATGTGATTCTGATGGAGGTATTTGGATGATTCTGAAATAAACTAAAGAAATTGGTTGGCATACTTTAACTTTTCCTAGGAACTGTTCAACTGATATTAAAATACTTGGGACAATTTATTATAAGTCCTATGTTTGTGGACATCTCAATTCTTCTATGACCCCAGTCCTAGATAACTTCATGTGGTTATATTCGTGTGGGTAGTTCGCTGTTCACTGATTTGTCAATGAGGTAGTCTACATGTATCCTGGAGCACCGAGTCAAGCATTGCAATCAATTAATTTCCCTTCCCCATTTCATAATAATAAAATAATAATAAAGAAATGATTGTGGTGTTCTATAATAATGTTAAAAAGTGTCAAAGTGGAATAACAGCTAAGTGTCCTGAGAAGTCATTTTAACAAGACATTGTTACACTGTAACTACATTCTTTACATGGGGAAGACATATTCCCAGAAGTCTCTTTGATATAGTTTATATCTTCCTGGGAGATAAAACTCGTCTCTTTTTTGCTTTTTCATGTTTTGTTTTTTTGACAGTTTTTATTTATCTGTCCTTAAATTGAATCTCATTATACATAAACGTTTTTCCCTGTTAATGTTTCTCTGTTATGATGTCTTGCATTTGTCCTTTTTGGATATTTTAATTGCCAGTGGTGTAGATGGTGGTTTCCTTCATCTGTTGGGCTGATGGCCCTCTGGCTGAGGGAAGTTTATTTGAAGAGTAGCAATATTGTCTTTACTTAGCACTGGAGGAAAATTAACTTTCCAACATTATGGAAATGTTTCACATCTTGGTTGTGCTAGTGTAAATTATTGTTGAGGTACACTGCTATAATATAAGTAAAATACCCTTCAACGGTGCGTAAAACATCAATCAATCAATCAATCATTTAGTATGAGAGTTATTTTTCAATTTAGGTTTAGGTTTGGACTTGGATTTCAAGTTAGGGTCAGGGTTATTGTTAGGTTGAGTGTTAATGGCAAGTTACCACAAACAGAATGCTGTAAACTCCTGATACAGCCACTGTTGTCAAGTACCCTAACAAATATCTAACAATTAGAGTTAATCAAGTGTTTGTGTATACTATGTCAACTATCGACAGAGACGGTGGATACCATAGAATCAGTTTATAAAATATTAAACGAGCCAGTACTGCCTCGTGACTTGTATAACGATGAGTACAAAGCTAGCATAATTGCTCTGTTTTCTCGCATCGGCTAGGTAGTTGATGTTATTCGATTTTGAATTCAACTGTTCTTGTCTCGCCAGTAAACAGTATTGATTTTATTATTCCGAATTAAATTGTATTGGGACTGTGGTGTACAGAGAGGCATTTTAGTTTCTCATTAATACTGAGTCTATTAATCCAACATAGGCTGGCCATACTGGAAGTTTCTCTTTCAATGTGTTCATTTTACAGTTGTTTTATCTCACAGATTGCATTTGATAAATGTGTCTGTCTGGTTAAGGGGTTTTATCAAGCCCTTGAGTGCTGCCGTTCAATCAGGCTTATTAATGTCATTGTATTGCTTACCCTGTTCAAATCAAATATGTACTGTTATTAAATAATAAATATTGTTTTTGTGCACTGTTTTAAGCTTTTTACAAATCTGCCTGTCAGCCCAAATTGAGTATTCCCACCAACTTAACCAAAAGTGGATTCCAAAACCAATTTCCTTGTTATAAGTTTACTTTCATGATATTGTTTTTACTCTGTACTGTTTAAGTGAAACTGAATGATATACAGGGATCAGTTTTCATAATTAATAACCTTGACATTTCAGCTCAGTACCGTAGAATCTAAGAATTCTGGTTCTAATGCCACATGTCTTCTGTATTTTTAGCTGTTGTTGTTGTCCTCATTTTAACATACCATAGGGTTAATTCTTTCTATTATTTGTTTCTCGTTACCAATGTTCAATTTGTCGTTATTCTTTTATATTGAAGGTGTTAATAGAGACACTGGTGGCTTTGGGAGCGTCTGTCCGATGGTCAGCCTGTAACATATATTCCACACAGGTCAGTACACAACCCAGGGGGAGATAACTAGGGTGTACATGTCTTTGATATTTTAACAAATTGTTTATCCATTCAGAAAAAGGGAAAATACTAAGAGAGACAACTATAAATATTTTTTTATGGGAAATACATTATTCTTTGGAACCTGTGAATTAACATATAAAAACATGGGAAACAGCAGAGATGTGTTATGCTATAAATTGTTTGTTTTAATGGGGTACCAAATTTTTAACAATACAGGAATGATGACTGATGTTTGAAATGTCCTACCTTATACTTGTAATACTAGTGGTAATCTGTACTTTTTACTCGGATTCATCTGGCCCCCTGAGGAAGCGGGTGGGCCATCGCCCTGCAGAATACTCCCTCGGCTTCCTCAGTCCATCGTAAGAGGCGAGAAAAGAGGTTGCTTTCTGTTGCCCTGGT
>JAVFBW010032631.1:0-18327 GCA_034783835.1 Mopalia ciliata
ATACACACACACACGCACACACACATCCCCCCTCTCCAAACACACGCACACACACCCACACATTTATAGCTTCACCAAGGCTAATGTATAGCGTATTTTGAAAACGAGTAAGGATTTATTAAACACGACTCAATTCTGTGTTGAGAATACTTTAATATTACACAGGCATTATTAACACTTTATGGTTATTTCGGACGTTCCCTTCTGAGCGGAGTTTATGTAACGTGACTGATATATTTTTGAAGCGACTCAGACAACTAGATGATGTGTAACAGTCCAATTCAGTGCTAACATGGATTCTATTAATGTACAGTGAACAAATTGACATGTGTTTACAACAACTCAACGACCTGTAGGTGACAAGATTTTAAATAATTTCCTCGGGCGATCTAGCTATACTCTAAGGAACGTCTATGTGAGTAATCGTCTTAAACTTTATCTGGTCTATGGAAGTCTATAAATACCATTTCTAACATTTTCAGTATTTAAAATGGCAGATTAAGTACTCGCAGTACGTCCATAATCCCGATAGATAATATATCAAGTTAAAGCAATTTTGCGACTTCCGTCATCATATGCTCTTTGAATCAGTGTCCTTATATCTATCAACACTGGCTTTTGTTTAATCAGTGTTGCTTGGAGGTGGTTGGTTGAGAGGGAGCTTCCTTTTGCCCCGCATTTTTTTAGCCGATCCACTGGTGATGTATTTGTGTTTCAAATTAATACACACGCCACAACTCCATATTTTCTTTCTCTCCAATCAAACATATGAAACGCCGCGCAACGATGGTCCACGAATCCCATATCTTAAACAATTACATATTTTTGTGCTGTCTTGTGTTCGGGTAGAATGTGTCTAGATCGATGGCGTCTTGCTGACAATATCCTTGAATTAGACATGAAATCCTGTGAGGATGACAGCAAAATCAGACTGTCTTGCTCCCCTTGCAATATAGTCGGTATACCAGAACGTCCGACAATTGGCTCTGATCTTTTGTTGTTTGTCCTAACAGAAGTTAATAAACAGTAAAAGAATATGTAATTTTTTAGGGTAATTGTCATTTTTTAAAAATAATTTATGCCGCATTTTAGGATTCCTGATTATGATTTACTGAACTGAAATATCGAAACTTTTCGTCGTATCTTGTTTCTCGGGGTTGTGACTTTAGTTTACTGAGTTAAATTCTTGACGTAATCACAATGAATTAGTCGGTGTTTTTACCAAAAAATCATAAATATCTTTCCAGGTATTGAATTTGACTGTGTTTGTTGTTTTCTGTTTATAATGACTGCAAAATAAACCGAAAACAAATAGTGAACATGAAGTTTTAATCTCTCTATGAGGTAAGCAGCTTAACCCGTGCTGTGTATAAATGTGTATTCACTTTAGAGATATATGGTAGACTAAAGGCTAGTATATATAGCTTACCATTTTGTTATTTTAATTATGGTCACTTTATTTATGTGACACCCACTCACGATGGATTAGATATATATTAAAAAAAACTTGGAAGAATATGTTTAGAACTCGAAAAAGCAACTGGAGGTCGGAATTTCAGATGATCAGATGAAGGACAAATAATGACGGCAGTTATCGGGAGCTTCATGTCCTGTGGTTGTCCTGTCTCGTCTTGGTTTGTTTTCAGTGGCCTTAGGGATAGTTTCTTTCACGCCGCCTTTTAAGTGGAATAATCTTTACAACGAAAACTAAACTGCAAACAAACACAGCAAATAATAAAATATAGTCCTGTATGACATCCATGGTTTTGGATCACGTGTATACAACAGCAATATACAGTATTATTGACATTGTACATGTAATAGCGACAGGTACGCCATGACCTGTAATAATACAGCATGCATGAAAACACATGTTACATTAAGTATTTCGTGACAAACTTGCATAACCTCCAGCTAGAGTTTATTCAATCGCACACAGATATTTTTCATTGACATAATTTAGAAATTACTGTTTGCTCAATGTTTATAACTGTCATTTTTATTTATTACGCAATACAGATAATAAGTACAGCCTTAGAAACAGGAAACGGTCCACCTTTAATGCCATTACAATTAGTAACGTGTAAGTAATATTAATAAAGAACATTTTGTACGCGTCAGTGAATTCATCTGTTTTCATGGCCACATTCGTCCGCTGTAGAGGATTGTTTCATCGGTGTTTTACGCCACTCTCAAGGGGATTACAATTACAGTACTGACATTAGCAACACCCGTTCTTTGTAGCTGGTTGTTGAATTTCGTTCCCAATTTTTATAATCACTTCGCTCTACAAGTGCCGCTCATGTTGTCAACGCGTCACTTGTTAGGGCTGGTATAGCGTGGCTTTTACTATTACAGAAAATGAGATACATTAATTGATTGATTGATTGATTGATTGATTGATTGGTTGATTGATTGATTGATTGATTGATTGATTGGTTGATTGATTGATTGATGGATTGATTGATTGATCTATTGGTTTTATGATTCTTTACAAATAAATTTAGTGGGAAATCTTAGAAAACTACATGACAGAATGGCACTTGACAGAATGGCGATCAATGGCCAGTATCTTCTCCAGGAAACTCCAATTTACTCTAACCCGAGAAATTAATTCGTTTCCAATCGCAGTTCTCTTAGGGCTTTGCATTGTTATTCCTTGGTCAATTTAGTTTGATTTATACATCGTCATAGAACCAAATATGGATTTTTCAAATCGCTATAAATAGCCAGCTCTGATAAGAGCCGATTTTCAGAGAAGTGTGATTATGAAGGGATTTGCCCAGATTTGGGCGAGGTCATACGTGTGACAGGGTGGACATTTCTGATCCACTCTTATAATGAAACCGTATGAATATTTACAGCTTTACTCATTCGGGTGTTAATGCACCATCATATTGTCTTCAATCATGCCAGCTGGCCGGGACGAGGTAATAGAGTTATACAGACTTGATTTGTAGCCTTAAATGTCTTGTCTAGAAGTGATTAACACTTCCTGTTCATTCTATTTAGAAGAATATTTCAGAGCGTCCATTGAAGACGAACCATATGAGGGATAGCCAGAGTCGAAACCTCACACCTACAATCTCTGAAGAAATTATTTTCTATTTTTTTAAGGAAGCTTGTGCTACGGCGCGATTGCAAAAAATTAAATGCTATACAGATTATCAGTTTGAAATTTAAACGTTGCATTTGCATTTGAAAAATTACAATAAGATTAACAGTATTTTAGCTTATTGGGAAAACAATTTCTTGGTTTGAACGGATTCTAGTTAGTACAATTTTGCAGGTAGAGGCCGGCCTGGCAAGAAGATTTACTTCAAGTATTGGCGAATATTGCCCCATATGATGGCTTGTATTGTGCATAGATTATTTGGTTTTAATTTTGCCTCATAAGCCCGATCAGCAGACGATTAATCACTAATGAACATCAATTTCACAGTGATGAGTATGCCTATTTAGACATTAGGATAATCAACAACAAGTTGGATTCCCGCTGAATAATAAACAGTTACGTCAAGAAAATGTCCCATAAAACTACACGCCTTTGACGAATTGGTACGTTAGATTAAATCGAGCACATATTTTCCAACAGAAAAATGCGGCGTCGCATTAACATTTGCTCCCTAGTGAGGGGCCATTTTATACCGTTCGGTGCTAGTCGAATCCACAAAACATGGAATTGTTATTGGGATGATTTATTGAGTTAGTTAACTAAGCTGGACATCATACCCTGGATCCTCACATCATGGCTATTCTTTTTAGTCTGGAGCTGACTTTATGAACAGTTCAGTTTGGTTGGTTGTTTAAATGATTGGTTGGTTGGTAGAAAAGAAGTCTGAGTGGGATTGTCGGTTGATTGATTGATAAATGGATTGTTGACGTTTATCGTCGAACCCAAGGGTATTTCACTTATTTGTACGGATTGTCCACTTTATAAACAAGGTTTGAAACTTTTGTAAAAACCACAACAATGATTGCCGGAATCATCCCCGTATGACTTCATCATATATATCTGAAGTCCTATGGGGTTATCGAGTGGTTCATCGACGGTGGACTAGTGTTCCGACACGCTAACTACCGGCCTGCAGACCCAAAACATGTGACTGATGATAACTGTGAGTGTCTAGCAATTATGGGGGGGGGGGTCATTCCATAGCTATAGTGATTATTTGGGGGATACAGATTTGAGGCAAGGAGAGTAAGAAATTGATTAGCCTCTAAATCATCATTCGAACACATGGTATCTTTAACATAAAGACTCTCATGACGCTGTTCATTTGTTTATTTGATCTGGATTTCAATCGGCACAAACGTCCCAAATCGTGGGAACCCTAGCCTACCAGCGCCGCTCTATTGCGCAAGTTCTATTGAAACCTCCTTATACTCTAAGGAATAGTTCAACGACCGGATTGGGATGCTGTTTAAACTGTGAACACAAAATCTGCTCCTAATCCTGTTTATAAATTGATTTCGGGCACAGTTTTCCGTCATAATTTTTTTTTCGCCTTAATTCATATACTTCTACTGTGGTTGAATCGAAATGAATAAACACATATCGTAACTTTCTTATATACTGAATCACGAGCTTCATCACCACTTTCCATGGTCTAGGTAACTAAGAGGAGCAACTCAGTCCCTGTAATGTCGAGATAGGTCATTAATTGCATCTGGGCCAATTATGGGAGATTCTCCAACAAGTGAAACTCACGTTTGTCTTCGACTGAAGGGTGGGCCTTGTACATCGCCAGCTTGTACCATTCATATATTTTTTTGTTGTCCAATGGTACACCAGAAGGGGCTGGATTAACCAGCGGGTGGTTTATTAGGTACAGCGGGGCTCTATTTTTTATGGCAATATGACGTACAGAGGAGTTCCCAAAGCTATGTATAACTTAATATGAAATGCATTCTAAACATTTAACTTTTTTAATTAACATTTTCCCTAACATAATACTGAAAGGCTGTTTCTTCCATTATGGACAATGCATCTGGAGAAAATTCCAAAATTTGGAACTGTCTACAACCTACCAGACCGAGCAGATTCCTATTGATTTGTGCGGCTTGCTGCCGTTCTGGCTCTTGTACCCAGGTATCTTGTAGAGGATGTTTGGTTTGACACCCTCGAAGATGTGCCAGAGTCCCCGGCACTTAAGTTATTTGCTGACTATGTAACGAAGACATGGCTTGAAGGCAACTTCCCTGTTCCAATGTGGAACCAATATAAAGCTGAAGGGGCCAGGACAACCAATCATTTGGAAGGGTGGGATTGTATTGAAACTTAATAGATTGACAAAGAAGGCTCGTCCCAACTTACTAGTAATTGAGATAATGAACGTTTTCAAAACAGAACAGGACGCAAACGAGGAAAAACAGCTTCGTCGTTACAGAGACATCGATGCTAAGCTTTGTTAATTGAATGCTAACGTGGTCTCAAGTGAAAAAACAGTCATGCAATATGTGGATGCTGTCGCGTGTTTGATTTCAATATAATGTCTATAATATGTTATTGTGTCTGTAAGAAGAACTATTCTACAATTTATACTGTATGGTTTTTTTGTGTGCTGTAAATAAAGATGTCTATAAGTTATGCTGTTATTGTGTAGTGCAAATACAGCCACTAATAAGAACTCATATAGTGTTTCACAACTTTTTAATACGGTATAATCTTTACCATATTTTGCACCCAAATCCCACGACGTATACACTTTTTCTGTAGTCCTCGTCAGATTGTGGTCGTCGTGTGTATAAACCGTTTTAATAAACCGGATTGCTTATAGTATCATACCATACTATTTACCTTGTGGGTCTGAATGTATATGCTGATGCATGGTGGTTTGTTTCCGTCAGATTTCCGCTTTTTGTCGTTGCTACGTTTCCGTTGTTACATGGATATAGTTCCCAGAACAGCTGATCACAAGTGGTAGAGATTTTGGTTCTGCATACATGACTCCAGTTATGTCTCTTGTAGAAGTCGTTAAACCACTGATTGCCACTGGAAAATAATTCAGAATCGTTATGAACGTATACGTTGGATTAAGAAGGTAAAAGAGCAATTGACTAAACGTTATTTTATAAAGGGTGTTTTAAACCACAGAAAGTAATTAAGATTTCGAGTTATGAGAATGAGAATAGATATGCCTAGCAAATATAACATACATAACAAAAAAGCAACAAATTTTCCCCTCAAAAGGAATGTGACATCGAAAGTGCACAGCGCCAATATTTTACTATGTGCAATGGGGTCTTCAGACCAACAAGTCATAGCGAGCTATTTAATGAACTAGGTTGTATTTATTTGTTTGATTGTGGTTTGACATCGTACTTAAGGTTGTTGGAAACCACCCTCAACACCACCGGCAGTAGGTGGAACAGCACAAATACAGGACAATCACAGGACGTATTCAAAGACATCACAAACAGATCGGCGCCATGTTGCCCCTTAGCTCTGAGTGCACCAGGCCAACAGGAAGCGCCCTCCAACTGCCCACAAATGAAATATAGGGAGATAACGCCTTAAAGATAAGGTACCATAGGAGATTGGTACTAATGTTCAAAATCCCTTGTCAGACTGCACAATAATATTTCCTTTCTTTGTGTCCTCCTCCTGTTTCCGTCTTAACAAATCGTCAACTTAGGAATTCTGATCATTTTACAACATTCCAATGTCACAGAGAGGTTGTTTTTAGAAAATCTTGCTTTCCCCAAACAATGCATAACTGGAATGGCCTTGGCGTAGAAATAAATATATTTAAACAACAGTTGCTGAAATTAAACCCCACTGTAAAACATTTTGTACTCTTTCTTAGTCGGACATAGAGGAATCAATCATTGTAGGATGAGGATGGGATTAAGACTTTTACGAGAAAATCTCCATGTAACATTGTTCAGGGACGTGGTGGTCCGTGCACGTGTTCCTCAAACCGAGAAGACCCCCAACACTTTTAACTTTTCTGTCCGACACAAGCTGCCCATAGAACCGAGTTACTCACTACTGTTGTACAAACACTTAGTCCTAGTGTGCACTCCACTATGTAATTAGACCTATTATCTGCACATGTAACAAATATTCTGTTGAGGGGGCTTAACTCATTGCCAAATATAGACAATCAAAACATATTCGATGCAGTATAGAAATTTATTGCAAAGAGTGACAGGTTTTGACAAGTCGTCATAGTATAGAATATGAATTATATCATCGCACATCCCTTGCTTATTAATCTATTTATCACTTTATTTAAATAAATATAAATATATTTTTTTCTCTATTTTGTTTTTATCGTCATCGATCCATGTATTAAAGAAAGTATATATTTTTATAGTTTACTCTGTGGTAATATGTAATCAAACCCACTTGTAATATTTTATGACTGAAGAGAACCCACCTAGAGGTCGTTGTGCTGTGTGCTTTCCTCTAGAAATAAATAAAGTATAACAATTCTCATGGAGTAACAATGTGGGTTACTTTACTTGTACGATGCCACTGACTAAGTCAAATGTGGGTTAGTCTGTCCGACTTTGTTATGCGACACCTGAATCATGTATGGATCCTTCCGATCTTGCTTGTGGTTGTAAAGGAGAATGGAGCGTCTTTTGTATGGAATGACATGCAAATAAATAAAACATGCTCTATTTCTCAATGCGACACCCTACATTACTCTGTCCCTGGTATGGTTCGGTACAATGTATATATACTTATTTGTTTTTCTTATACTCTATCACAACTATTGGTAACACACAATACTTTGTTAATACATATATACCACGACTTAACGACCGATGTCAGAATATTCATTGAAACGTGACATAACAAATAAATGAGAAGTTGCCATCCATATATTGTTTTGCCTTTTTCCTCCATATACAGTCTCTCCATCGACTCCGGTAGGAACATACTTCCAATAGCACAATAAAATACATCATTAGCCGCTCTCTACCTCAAAATCAGCTTATCTAAAAAAACACGTTAAAATTAAACAGCAGTTACAATCCTCTCCGATACATGTACACCAGGATTTAACTCGTGTATCATCATGTATGCCTTCTTATCGCAGCGGAGATGCCATTGTACTCCAATACCAAAAGTAGAAATTATTACCCTATATACGAATATCGACAACAACAATGGTTGTTCAGCTATGTCAACAGCGAATAAATAATAATGTGAGTTAAATACTAACGATAAGTATTGGAAATAACTTTTATTCCGGGATAATTTCGAAAGTTTCTGAGACTTTGGTTTTCATGTTTTAAAGTTGCATGCAGGATTTTAAAGCCATGGAAACCGTAAAGCCGCTTAAATATTTGATGGATTGTTGGTTTATGATGTAATGCCGTACTCAAGATTATTTAACTCATATGACGGCGTGTAAGCCTAATATGTGAAGGAAACCACCCTCGATGCCACTGGCAATAAACGAAAACCTAGACAATCACAAGACCATATCATATACAAATACATCACAAAAGACATCGGCTTCTTGTTGCTCCAAAAGCCTGTGTTCCCACAGTACTCGAGCTGGCCATATGCTGTCAATACCTGAAATTCTGCGTTTAGATCTTTGGAAAGATATATTTTATTCATTTGCATATGTATATGATTGTTGAGCCTGTAACCCAAAGGTCCCGGGTTCGAATCCCGTGGAGGAAAGCAATTTTTTTTTACTATATATAAGGTATATATAAAATAATAAATATGTATAAATTGATGTGTCGAGAGAGTGTTGGGCCTGTACGCTGTAAAGTTACTCCAGGGAAGGGTAATTATGTGAATTCAGTTTGTAACTTTCCTAACCCAGAATTGTCTTGTTAGTTTTCTATAATTCTCAACACATGTTGCTTGCAAACACAAAAAGTTTCTTTCCATCCTCAATTCAAACTACAGGCGATGTACGCGGTTAGCTGTGTTTGAATAATGTCGATGGCCTAGTTCGTAGCATCCCCCACCCCCTCCCCCCGCTTTACGTCATAATCCAATCACAACCAACCCCATACATCGCTCGTAGGCTAGATTAAAGAAAGAAAGAAAGAAAGAAAAGTTTTGATTTTGCAAGCAAAATTTGAGGATTATACATATCTAACATCACAATTCTTGGTGATTTAAAGACGAACTGTTTGTCTCTAACGGACAGGTGATATTCGTTTATTTAATGTGATATGTGGACTTGAATCTGTAAAGTTTCCCCACAATCAACTATGCCGACCCCAGAGTGTCCGCCCTATTTCTTTACTATATACATATACGGTCTCTATGGTACCTAGCCCATGTGATACGGTGTGGCGTCATGTCATATGGAAGATAATTTAACCGGATTTGAATGATCAGTCAAATAACTCCGACCCAAATTTAAATAGACCAATCCAAATTTAAAAAAGAATTAAATTAGCTATATATACTAATGTTATAATTAACCCTGTTCAATCACTTACGGAACTGTGGGGCTCACAATATCTCATTGTATCAAGTATCCAATGCAAAGCCATGGAACACGGGGAGTCATCAACAATCGTCGGCTTGCCATTACCATGTTCTTAGGAGCATTTCTGTGATTGATTAATTTTGATACTAAATTTTGTGAGATCTAAATGAAGTAGGCCTACACAATGGTTCGTTGACTCAATCAACTGGCCAGTTGTGCTCATAACATAGAATATATATATACCTTCATTTTGTTGAAATGGACAGTTAGTAGTAAATATATGTAAAAGCCACTGCATATTGGAGCGTACAGGCCAGTGAGCAGGTTGGCATTTACGTGGTTGGTTGGAGAGGGGGAGGGGGATTGTGGGGCTTAATGTTCGTAGAGGCTTCCAGTTAGGTCACCGATACGGTTTGGTAGTTCCGTCTATATACTGCATACCAGCTTTGTATACACATTTCGGGTAACGTATAATCAAAATTTCATCCACAGAAATAAAATACATAGAAGAATGTTTGCCAATTTTATTGAAGGTTATTCAACCCAAGACAGTAGGCCTATATTCTTGATCTCGATAACCTTGTTTTCTTTCAATGACGTATAGTCTTACATGTTTGCCTCAACTAACAACTAGCTGGGCTCCATTCTATATTGTTATGGAAAACTATATTGGCGTGAAAGATGCGAGGAAACGATTATTCATTATGTATGGCTGTCTGTGTATCATATGAAAAAGCAGAAGGTTAATTAATACACATCTGGATAGGGAAAACATAAAACACTGAAGTACTACCTTAGGAGGGATTCTATTTTTCAAGCTGAAGTATAACCCCAATTATCCTTGCACAATGTATAGTTCTCCAACTGTACAAATAGTATATAATGTGTATTAATTAATGTACCGTATGTATTTCATGTTATTCTCAGGAGACACAGGATAATCCTTTGGCTTAAATTAAGTTTAACTAAACTGAAGTATTCCGCTTCACCTGTTCAGATGTCGCGTTTATCTGAACCAGTATGTTATATTTTTCTTGTCGTTCTCACAGAAGTTGCACAAAGTAATTTAGGTTGTTTTTCACTTGGTGTTTCAGCGCATCAGCGGTATTTGAATACGATTCGGCCATGGGGTATAGCAAGACAAATACTACAGCCTACGTTTTAGAAAGTGTATGATCGCTTTAAACAGAGAGAAGTAAACAATTCTTCATCATATAAGTTGGTTGTTTACACAGGAAATGTGACTCTTTACATGTTTTGTCAATGCGGGTATTTGAGCGTGTCGTCCAAAAAGCGTAACCTGACCAGTCAGTTTACCTGCTTAACATGATATATGTAGTGTTCATTGCATTGAGGTATTTTCTTCATGTATCGCATGCTAGATCACTAGTGTGAATCCCAATTACGTATCATTCCCAAGCACCATATCATACCTGCATGGGTTGGTTTGTATGATTGGCGTCTATCATCAAAGTACGATGTTGAGATTCACACTAGTGATCTAGCATGCGATACATGAAGAAAATACCGCAATGCAATAAACACTTCATATATCATGTTAAGCAGGTAAACTGACTCAGCTCGAATGGTCATGTTACGCTTTTTGGACGGACACGCTCAAATACCCGCATTGACAAAACATGTAAAGAGTCACATTTCCTGTGTAAACAACCAACTGTCAAATCCAGATTTAATAAAAGCGAAGTCGTTTCCCATGAAAGCTTGACCGAAGAATTGGAATAAAGTTCTAATCATCTATCTATCTTTTGGAAAATTAATTAAGATCAAGCTGCACTTAGTGAATATCTTTCAAACAAGGCTTGCAAAGAATAAATCAATTTCGATTCAAACTAAATATCGCCGTCTTATTTTTAACACCGAGTGTTGCAAAGACAGATAATAAGCATGCTTTAGTCTTCCACTGTTTGGTTTGAAATCTTTTTATTCTAATCATAAGTATGTTATATTTATGAAAGGTGTCATCAATGGTGTTATTTCATATACAGTTGCTTTCCGTGTCCTTAGACGGGTTTACATTGGACTATTTTTATTATCAGCAAAGCAAATTAAAATTGCAAAGATTTTTATGAAGCGGAAGTTCGCCGTTTTATATTTACGAGTTTTCTTCACATCTTTTCCACTCATTCCCTGCAGTCCAAAGTCTTCAAATATAATTGAGATACCATTGAGTGTTATGGTAGACCAAGCCAACCTACAATCTCCTGTAACATTTTGATATGTCTGAACGATTACAATTTTCAATCCTAATCTAAACTTCGGTCCAGCTTAAAAGAGTTTAATTTGGTGAATATAGTCTTCCATACATCCAATCAGCAAGGCGTGAAAATTGGACTCGGAGTGGTTTCTATGTTAGCTCTGAACCAATGAGCCATGAACGACTGGGGACTTGTCAATGGAAACTAAATCAGCAGTAGGCGGGCAAAGATTACTCTAGGAATGATAAAACCATATTGGGTTTGCTTGCTGTCCTTCCTATAACCGTATGCTTTACCAGGCCTCCAGAATGGGGCACCGGCAGTGCATATAGATTGAATTAGACGTCTAATTTACCGGGTAAACACTCCTTACGAGGCCTTCCTTATTCTATCCCCAATAGAAACCAACCTATAAACTTCTCACAAGAATGCAGGCTTTGTAAGGCCTTCTCCTTGTACCACGAAAGCGCCTTAAATGCTGACATTGACAGTAAGGGTGTTTGTGGAAATAACAGATTCAAGGGAGAAAAACGTGAGATTCAAGGGGCAACTCGAGTCAGGGAATCGAGAGGCCGGGAATCGTGTCAGAAATCAGACCAGTACTGTTCCTAAAAGGCAGAGCTAAAAAAATGGACAAAACTGATGATTTATTGATTGATTGAGTGTTTGTTGGTTGTTTTGGTTGACTGACTTTTTGTTCGTCCCCCACTTCATTTAAAACCTGTTTCTTTGATATACCGGTACACTTCATTTGACGATCAATTGGATAAGCTCTTGGCGAAGGCGAAAAGAAAAACTTGAAATATTGAGAACAAAATGAGTTGCATTTCTCTTACACAGAATCGTAATTATTTTTACCTGCCATGCTATTGTAATTGACACACGTGTTACTTGAGTACAATACTATACCTGATGATCTAACATGGAAAATTAATAAAACTCTTTACACAAAGGCAGCTCGGACAAAGTAAAGTTCACAGATAAAACCTGTTACATGCACTTTTTATATAGAAATGGTCGTTGTACGTTTCCCAGGATGTGCCGCAAATACGATATGTTTTCTTGAGTCAATAGAGAGCATAGGAAAGCAGGACACTTCTGGAAAATGAGCTGTCACATTCCCAATACATGTTGAAGGACCAATTATCGTAAGGAAATTAAAAGATGTATGGCAAATTTTGTCAACTGTACACGGCACCACAATTACGTTTTGTCTCAATTCTTCTTACTCTGGGAAAGAGGTGAAAGTATGTATCGCCTAAATTGGGTGTTTACCTTTACAGGTAAGTCATCAGATTTCAGCACAATGGAAAATGTGTCAGGTGAAATTTAGTGATTAGGTTTTAGCCTAGGGCAGAACCGGGGCCCCATTGTCCCGCATACTTGAAACCACGTGCGTCCCAGCACCTCTTAAAAAGGACAGCAACTCAATCCGCATTGTAGAGCCAGTATACCCTGGCTGCTCTTTTAACAGAAAAATTAGTTCATATTATAACGAACAGTCATGCGGAGAGTTGGTTCAAACTAAACTGTTTCTTGTTGCATTCAGATATTTTTGTATACGTTTCAAAATCAAAAGTTTATTTCTCAATATTGAAAAGAGTCTTTCGTGTCGCCTTTCCTAACTTCCTAATTGAAGAGGTTTCAGGTGGCTTTTCCGGGATCTTGGCCAATCCCTTTGTCCTATTACGACACGTGGTGCGGGCTATGCCGGAAATGAAAGTAGAATTACATCGAAATGCAGAAGCAATTGGTGGAATGACTACAAACGGGAAATAGTGGTCTTAATCAGACTAACTCATGAATTCCAAACAATAAGATAAAGGAAGTTCCACTTGAGAATAGAGGACAATCCTGGATTTTAAATAAATTATCTTCATCGTACAGTTAAAATGGTTCACAAAGACGCGCGAAGTTGAACAATAACAGGTCAAATTCAGCAACAGCATGCTATCTTCACAGTTATCGGTTATATTGCTTAAGGCCTTACAGGTTTTTTCTTCACTAAACTCTCAACAGATGTAAGCAAACATTTAAATGATAGGTGAATGTAAGAAAGCAGATCTACCTTTCTCTCCATAATGTCTTCAATTAGTATTTTATCATACATTGAATGGATAGAATTACTACCAGGTAACAGAAAATGGAATCAAAGACTTTAAATGATGAACGTAACGCAATTTATTCACAGGGTGTGTATCTGGACAAACTAATTATAGGATCGAGTGATGGTGACGTTTAAGTACTGTTATAGATAACACAAAATAGTACATGTAACGGCTTGAGATAATTGTTAATGTACAATGGATAAATCTGCTCTTAATAAATAAAATAATGACAAGAATATTAAATTGAAACAGTATAACTTAGTTTATTCATTTATTATTATTGTTTTCGCTATTTGGTAACCCATTCAAGCTGCCTCGTATGTAGAGAAAAGATCTTCCAAAAAGCAAAAAACAATATAAGAAACTTTAAACTTGTGATGCAGGACCCATAAATGCTAAATTACCTATGTAAATTAACAGCATATTGAATCAAAAGCACTAAAACTTAAACTCATAGCGTTTTCCCCCAGTGAATTTATAATATTTTCGGTGTTTTTATAACAGCTTTAACCTATCCACTTAAGTTTCCGGAAAAACAGTATAGGAAGTAAAGAGTTTGTCCAGTAATATAGAGCTTGTTGAAATAGCTGAAGAGTATAACGATAAAAGCTATGTATAGAGGACACTAGAAAGCTGTTATTTCGTGACATTGTATGTTAATCGCCAACTTTTTATGTTGGCTATGGTCCGAATATACTATTGTATTGGATCGCGGATTTATTTGGTCGTATAACAACTATGGATTTAGATCTATTTTGCGACTTGTCTCTGTGGGTTTACGTTGAAGACCAGATAGTTCATTGGTTTTAATAAATTGGCATCCCTGTGCATCTGTGATCATTTTTTTAGAAATATATTCGCAGAGAATAAACAGCTAAAACATGGAAGAATAACGTACAATATAAAGATTAAAACTTCTGATTTAGTCTACAGATAACTTTTAAAAGTAGGCTCCAAACCAACTCGCCAAAGAGTCAAATGAACAAAGCGGTTTTAAATAATTTGAATTTCATTACTGATTGAACTTTCAAACGGCATTGGGGGTCTTCTTCTTAATACTACACGGGAGACAATATGAATGAAATAAAAGTAATAATTAAAAAAGGAAAATTTGATTCGGAAGTCTTTTGATTTATAAAGCCAGCCTTTATTTTGTAGATCGATGACATCATACCTTGACAAATCAAAAGTTACTGCTCTTGCGTAGAAAGCTCAGCACTAACAGTCAGAGCATTGGTATGTTGAAAGGAGCTTAATACTGCATCTTAGAGCTCTGAGAGCTGAGGAATAATACCATGTATCTCTTTGTCTAGATTGTTTTCTTTCAACCACCGGGCTGGCACACCATCATATGACGGAAACCACGTTTAGTACGACATTAAAACCCAATCATGAAAACAAATAAAAAGACGCGTTGGCCCGGTGTCAGTAACATTGGGGTATCTGTCTGGTTGGCTTTGGTATGGTGGGAGTGAAAAAAGGGTACGGCGTTGAACAGCAAACATACTTATGTCCGTTCATGGACGCCACCCTCCTCACTATTCCTGATCTGCCCCACCCTGTTACCTGAAGTAATTGGCATGATCTTAGTACCTGTCTATCTGTGCAGGTGTCAATTTCAATGGTTAGATCACCGTGTGTTTGTGATTCCATTCAGCCAGTACTTTTGGCCAGGATTTATTTTAATGAAGTTTTGACGATGTTTAACAGACGGTACTTGCAATCAAGTGGCTTACAGACCTTGTCAGGTGTAACAATAACACTACGGCCAATTGTCCAGGTATCATACCTATTGAAGCAGGGTTGAGTCTTTCTAACACCCCCGGGCGAGCTTTTGAGGCTTAATCCCGAGGGTGGTGGTGAGGGAGAGGAAGAACGGATTTGAGGACTTCTCCTATTCTTTCTAGGTCTATGCGAGTTGTTTAGATGATAGTAGGCCAACCATGCAGTGTTCAATGACATCGAGCACATTGGGTTTCGATTCTGCATTATGCAATCCTTGATGAAAACCAATGAAATTAATATCGAATTTTATATAAACTTTGCACCAATATGTGTTTTCGTACAAAATATTACCAACATACAAGGCCACAACTGCTCGCTATTATCAACGTTAAAAATCCTTTTGGTCTCAATTAAATCATTGGGACAAAATGTAGCCTCGCTGGCGGAGGATTATTATCGTTAAATGTTTTTTTTTTTGGTTAAATTTACCGCTCGTTTAAGGACAATACAGAAAAAAGTAAAACGAAAGTTGTACTCAATAATGGACAAGCGCATGACATAAAAACAGTTAGAGGTGGATTAAAAGAGTTTTAAGAGGAAATCTGTCGGAAACAAGCGGATTTGTTAAAGGAAAGTCTACTCTTATTGGATAGTTCTTCAACAATGATGATGCGAATAATTCTTTGTAATGTAGCACAGACACTCGTTTGTATTGGCTGAAGAAGACAGATTAATGACTTTTAACCCGTCTTTTTTAAACTTTATATATTTGAGACAACAATTTCATCAGATATGTGAAAGCACCATTTTTTAGGGGATGGGGGAATATTTTATGCCCATATTGAGGTTATTCTCTTCAGTTTGAATTTAGGAAATAAAAGAATTCAATTTGTACTATTTATAAAAATAATAACACTTTAAAAATTTTCCGGACCATTGAAAACTCCATGCCTATAAATGAAATAAAAACATTCCTTAACTAACACTGAATAATTATAAATACGTGTTCTAATATCAAATGCCTATGAAAAGGGTAAATATTCGAAGCTTTTGATATTCTAAACAAAATCAAACAACAGCAGCAACAACAACGCATTTATCAATAATAGGGCCTACGTGCATTGTACAATCAGTGATTTATATTTTGTCAAATCAAATTCCCTCAAAGGACAAAAAATGCTCAGCTCTTTATATTTCATGTGTTTTCATAAAATCTAAATGAGTCTGAAAACAGCAGAAAAACATGATAAGGAAGCTAAATGCAGCGTGCCACAATTTGTAAGGCAGGAGCCTGTTAGGAGACGTTTTTAGTCAATAAAAAAATGATCTTTATGGATGGGAACAATGCTTCAAAATTAAGTCGATTATTCTGAAGTTTTTATATTAAAACTGATTACTGGAAGTTATCGCTTATAAATGTTACCCCTATGTAATTTCTGCCGCCATCTTTGTTACCCTGATACCATGTCACCTCGACGAGTCACACCATACACAATTATGCGGTCAGAATCTGTCCCGACTAGGGAGTGTTATAAAAGAGTACAGTTTCAATCTCATCCTACATATGAAATTTTTATTTTTGTTTTTATGGGATAGCAATTTCTTTGTTTGAATATAGTCTTGTTTAGACAATTCATAGAGTGAGTTCTGTTCAGGATCGAACCCACTACGAACCCTCACAGGCTCACAGTGAGGCACCAACTCGCCATCAGTACATGCATGCCGGCCAGCTAGATACCCCAGACTGAGATACAAAATTGTCACCACTAAAAGACTGACTAATACGTGATACGATTTCTGATACAACGACTGGCAAAATGAATATTTCTGTTGGCTTTATTGTGGTTCTATGAATGACAGTCGAATTACTTATTTGGTCAAATCCGAGACCGGATGTAAAAAAATTGGTAAAAAGTATATCTTTAATTGTGTTGATTAGGCTTTAATCGTCGCATATTTTAGGTTAGAATACAATTGACGTAACAATACTGTGCAAATCTCTGCGCGTAAAGAGGTCAAAGTGACTAAAAATACAGAATGCGTGGTCACGTCGCAGCTAATTGTCTACTACCCGTCTACAAGGCAATATAATACGGAAATCAAAACACCTCGTGACTGTTGCGAGAGCTGATTGGTTGAGGCGTAACGTCGTCACATTCTAGTGTTGGCCTACACAGCACGATATGTACTACGTAATCATAACGAAATATTATCTGATTTTGTATATGTTATAATTACAAGGAAACAGAACCTGCAATAAAAGAGAATTAGCTGTACATGGATACATCAATGAAGATGAGTCATTCGGTTGGTCTGTGTCGGCTCTCAGCTATCTTGTAATCTCAGCACAATACGATCACATAATATATTGTATTTCTCTAGTAGCCGTATATGTAACACAGGATGTTGCTGACTTCGAACAGATGACCATATCCTTTGCATATTTCACCTGGCCTGAATGCTGACCATTACATTACAACCAACGCCATAAAATTTCAACAAAATCCTGTACTAGTAACAAACAATTTGGAGTACCTCTATAATGCTTAATGCTTCAGCCATATAGACAATAGACACTCTACTATTAAGAAAGTTAAGAAAGTAATCAACAATATATTTTCCTTCTCGCGCGCAGACTGGTATCATCCAGTCAAACAATAGTAGCTTTACTGTTGTTTTGGGATAACACTTTCTTCGTTAGAACATATTCTAGTTCAGGAAATGTTTGCTGGTTGAAACCATGACCGTGAATCGAACTCACGATCTACAGAGATAGGCACCGACACGCCGGCAGTAACTGGCGGCCACCTAGACCGTTCGACCACCTGGCCTTCTACACGAGACCGAGTGGTCTAGGTG
>JAVFBW010032742.1:0-18324 GCA_034783835.1 Mopalia ciliata
AAAAAAATATTCATTACGCTATTTTGTCTATTAAAACCCCAATTCAATAGTTAACAATTCTTGAATGGCAATCAATAGTAATAGGGAACCTATTCAATTCACCGTAAACAAAAATATTTGTAGTGTTTTGGGGAACCCCTAAAAGGTATCTAAAAATTGTGTGTGAACCATTCCTATAATTTTAAGACCAGTGAATATGACAGCATTTTATTTTCAACCAATGTGAATTACAGTGGAAGAAACAGTAAGTGTCTGATGTCTAAACAGAAAGATGCTAAAAATTATCATTGGTTAAAAATTAAAATGCTGTCATATTAAAGGTTATAAATCGGTTTACATACAGTATGTCACCTTTTTTTAATACGTCAATTTGGCGAAATTCCAAAAAGAAATTATTTGATAAAGCCTTGTACATTATTACATCTTTCGAATATAAAGTATAGTTTTGGTTTGATCCGATAAATCAATGCTGGTGAAGTAGAGTGTCAACACTATGTAGAGTTTCCTCGGGCACTGTACCAAATGTAGACAAATATCTACCACACGTCTGCCTAGTAATTAGTCATGTCCTGGTCTGGTAAATCAGTGTATCTGAGGAAAATGGATGATCAGTCCACTATTGTGGCTACATAAGTTCAAAGATCGTCTGCAATATATAATAAGTGATGATGAGAGAATAAGAATAAACGGGTCAGCACTCTATAGCCCCGTGTCGTGAACAAAGGCTGTGTTAATCTACGTGACGCACGGATGCCCCTGTGGAACAGATTACTAATAATCATATTCTTTCTTTCCAATAATCGGTGATGGGGTAAACTAGCCATGTAAGTGGGTAATGTGAAAATAGTGATGCAATGTGTTTTTAACCGGTAATTGGTAAATGTAATGTTACTGTTATATTCGTAGAGTCTAATGTATTTGCACAGCGGCGCATCCAGCTTCTGTTGATGAACTGCTGTGGCGATTTTTGAAATATTAGGGAAAAAACGCGTACGGTTCTAGGTTTTTTTTTTATAAAAACATTGGTATCATGTCTATTAATAAGAATAATAGTAATCTTTATGACACAACGCATCTTTTTATATACATGTAGGTTGAGGGCCCTACATATATCTTTTTTTAAAACGATTTTAACTGTGTGTTTTTGACAATCTGTTTTTTTAAATAGATACAAACAAATATTCAAACATTAAAAGGAATAATAATAACGAATAAATAATTAAACATTCGAATACGTGTCAACAAATGTTTATGTTACTTGCACGTTTCGCAGAATAAAACAATGAACACTATTAAAAGATACATACTTGTGTCGAATACTAGTGTCAAACTAATAGCCGGCTGATTTGCAAAGAATTTAAAGACGAATGTGACTTGAAATTTCATTACAAATAGCTGATACGGCCACTCTGTGTTACTATGTTCAGCAAAAATGTATCTTCAAGAGATACTTCTGACTTGATCTTAAAGACCAGGTAGAATTATTTTTCAACCAGTTCCTGGCAGTATCGTGGAGCCGAACCATTTAAAGATGTGTAAACCAAAACAGAGGTGTTTTACATAAAGCGATATTTCAGACGGTACTCAAGCTGAACGTATAATTATGCACTTGATATTCAACTGTTAGCCCAGAGAGTTCAGATGATTCAAATCAGCCCTAGTCAACCACCTCACGCTTTAATTACACACCAGACAGTAATCTAAGCGAGGTAATACGAATAAGAAGAAAAGGAGACGAGATGTTCGCCAAAGATATTGCTTAATTCGACTAAGAAGAACAAATTTTATCTTTACACTATCAACTTGAGTCTTCGCCATTGATTCACATATTTACACCAAATGGTACCTATTTCTTAGTCGTCTGATAACTGTTGACCCGATAGTACTGGCAGACTCACGAATCGCTCCATTTTCGGCAAATATGTATAATTTATATGACAGATTAATATATACCGAAAAGAGTAGAGTGACAACTACAGAACCCTGGGATATCCGACTTGCGTAATCAAGATCATCCCACTGGCAGCCATTGAAAGTCACAATCTGTTTCCTTCCTGATACGTATGAGATCGTCTTACCCGAATCAATAAAACAATGGCGCTTATTAAATTAGTCTGCTTCCAGACACCTAGAGTCCGCTAAGGCCATAGGAGACATTTACCACGAATAAGGCAGGGGGCTATACTATCATACGAGATCTGGACAAATTTACCTCTTCATTTATTTAGCCCAATAATTTAAAGATTTCAAATTTTGCGAACATGTTCTACAAACATATACAAATATGAACATCTAGAAATATTTTGCCCTAAACAATTTTTTTTAGGAGATTCCACAGTAGATTTAGGACAGACTGAATCGAGTGGATATAAAACTACTGTATTTTAACTAGCTCTAAGAAACACAAAAAGTACTGATCAATCTCAACAATGAAATTGTCTCCTATTCAGGAAAGGCGATAAAAACCTGAATTTCAAAAGAACTTAATATTTTCAGATAGTGCCCCCGCCCCTTTCCCATGCACACCTACATCCTCTCCATACAGTTCCCCTACACGCACTCACCCATCCCACATTCATTACAGTTCCAGTACTAACAGATAAGCTCAATTTATCTTGTTTGTGAGTAGAATTCACCGAGTCGGAACAATTTGTGCCGTCTCCTAGCTCTATGTTTTACATCTGCATTTAATTTATATTACAAATTTTTTTTTTAGAATAAATAATGAAATGCAAAGATGTGTATTTAAAAACCCACCCATATTGATGAGTACGTTAACTTGTAATCGAACCAACCAACACAATCAAGACTTGAATCGTCTCAACACTAGCCTAAAGAGTAACGGAGAACCCTTCTACTCAGCATGATCTCATCACCAAAATTCAACATGTTTTTTCCCCTCAAGAACCTACCAAGAACCGTCCCCATGGCTAAACCAGGTAATAAATAAAAATAGATAATAAAAAGGATAAAATCAACATTGACAGTGTCGTCTGCAGTAGCCCGACAATAAAATAATTGTTACAGGCAAATGTATCAAACGATTTATATTTTTATTACAGCTTTTCAACTTTACGAGCAAGTTATAACAAGTAAAATAATGAGTTTCGTAATCATATATCTTCGATTTGGAGTTTATCGTCGTACTCAAGGGTATTTCACTTATATAATGACGGATTATCCACTCCTTACTGGCCCATTGTTTAAAACCACCCCCGCGATTACCGGAGTCACATCATGCAGCCACGGCCGCAGGAGTAATTATTTATGACTGATATTAATGTCCACAGTAACAGCAGCTCCCATATAACTTTACGTTCATGTAAGTCAAAACAACTATACATTATTAATATGTATTTATATATATATAATTATAGGTTATTATTTATACACTACTGAATCCAATATGAAGTTTCATTGTACGAGTCCACGTCGGGCTGGAAATCCTGACTTTCTACCCGACATGGACTCGTACAATGAAACTCCTATTGGATTCACTTGTGGATTATAACCTTTTCATTATACACCGAGAAGCATAATCTAGAAAGGAGAACTTAGCTCAAAATATATATGTTACAAGAAGATCTGGCTGTTTATTATAAGGGAAAGCAACAAGATGTGTGCGCCCTGAGAAATCTCGGAGAGATTTATTTACCTTCAACTTTTAAAATATCAAACATCGTAAGCATATCGCTGTAATCAAATTATAACACCCTGCCCTCCCATTCAATTACCTGTGCACGAATCCATACATTACAACAGTGCAGGAAATAGATGTTATATTCAGAAATGCTGCAATATTAAAGGTGAATAGATTTGTCAATCATTTTTTATTACGTCAATTTAGCGTAATGCGTAAACAGTTCCTGTTTGATTTAACCATTTTCTTCATTACGTATGTCCTTAATGAAATTTAGTTTCGACTCTATCCGGTAAATCTATTCGGATGAAGTAGACTGTCGGCACTTTGTAGAGTTTCCTCAGGCACTATGCCAAATCTGGACAAATATCTACCACAAGTCTGCCTGCATCATTAGTCATGTCCTGGTCTGGTAAATCAGTGAGAACTGAGGAAGATGGATGATCAGTCCGCTATTGTAGACTACGTTAGTTCACATATCGTCTGAAATAGATAATAAGTGGTGATGTGAGAATAAGAATAGATGAGTTAGCACTATACAGCCCGTTCTTGCGAACAAAGATCGCGTTGATATACGTGAATGACATATGTCCCTCGGTGTTAGATTACTAATAATCATTTTTCTTTCCTCTAACAATCAATGATAGCTAACGAGTAGATATTGATTCAACCTGTCTCTTAACGATTCACTACAAATTTACAGCTGTACAAACACAATGGCAAACCAATTGCTTGTCGTTAATTGCTGTGTCGATTCTGGAAATAAATAACTTTTTTAAAGTTGCCATCTCATGAAAAGAGAAGGCAATGTACAAAAGTACACGTAAGTCACTGCGCATTAATTATAGCAGATTAAATACTGACATATGTTTTAATAGAAGTTGTACAAACAAAAGCATTTCCTCATTGGGTACACACTTAGAATGTAAGTTATTCAAATGAAATACTGAATTGTTAACCTTTAATTTCAGTTTAAGTTAATACTGTATTTGTATTACAGTATTACAAAACAAAATTAAAATCACAACACACACACTTACATATGTACATGTACATAAATACACAATGAATATTTAAACAGCTGACAAATATTGCATAATACAATAGAAAATGTTGACAAACATTCCGGAAGCATGTATGTATGTATTGGTGCATACATTGAAATGGTGGCTATTACCTACAAATAAATCAACAAAACCACACAGAAAGACAGTGCGAATAAGGTTTGTACATAATGGAAAGAAAACTGACGGATTGACACCGGAAGAAAAATTAGTATGAATGAATTGAGCCTGTACCTCCTTTGTGTAAATCGTAAATTGAGCAATCAATAAAACAATGCGTTACACTTGTATATGGATGATTACAACGATGACGGGTGTGGCCAGCGCTTAAATTATATTTAAATAAATGGCTGTAAGGAGCACCCATGTTTCCATGCTCAGTCTGTATTGGAGTACTGCAGAGGAGATACCAAAGGAAGTCTGTAGATTAATGAAGTTGTTAGAATAAAAAAAATTACTCTTCAAATTGATTAGCTGATAATAGTTTGATGTTATTAGGTAAACTGTTCTTTTGAGGAAAAAATGAACACTCGGATTAATTGATTGATTAAGCCCCATTTAGCGGTATTTCAGCCACTTTGTGGCGTGAACGAGAACTTGGAAATATTTTCTCCCAGTTGCAACATGGACTGTGTTATGTTGACTTTATACATATTGAATTGTTAAAGAACTCAGTGAATAGGACCAGTTCTTTGGAAAAGGTCAGACACAAAACCAATATACTAACTAAACGACAAAGAGATACATGTAATGAGGCACAGGTTAAACCAGATGTGGCTGTTTACGTGGAAAGAACTGACATTCCATTTGTTCACAGTCTTCTTGGAACCCAAGAAATTCAACTGAAAACGAAACGAATCATCTGATTTCAGATTAAATTAATCAGTTACTGACAAGAAAATAAGTCATTGTTGCGAACCTCAAATATGAGGGCTGAGGATAAATAATGAACGACTTCATCCGTTGAAATGGATTTGATAATCCCCTGTTATGTTGTTACTCGATCTTGTTACGGACATTCGATTGATCCAGTTTTCATAGAAGTATATGTGTAGCCTAGTCTGGAACAAAAGGCAGCCGATCAAATGTCAGCATCCAACCAGAAATGTCAACGTTTAGTGACTACATCCCAGTTTCGTTACTTAAAGTTTACCCAGTGTACTAGAAAAGGTTAATGATTCTTTGGTTTAAATAAGTCCCTAAGTAATACTTAATACTTGTTTCCGAATTGCTAATATTTGATTATTTTTATGTGTGTTTGCTGTCCAGAGAAATCGTTTAGGTGATGGTTTTGAACGTCTCTCACAATTCGATTATACTGGGGGTTTTTGTTGAAATAATACTCTTTGTGACACACATTTCGGATTTTTCATAGATCGTCGATGCTAACATAAAAAAAAAACGATCCAACAAGTTTAGATCCACCTTGCTCTCAGACCTAAGGGACAACTTGGGCACACCTTATACCTGTTGTATAACGTCCTGTGACTGTCCAGTCTTGTCTTTGTTGCCAATAGCGTTTAGGGTGGTCGCCTTCACCCAGTCGGCTGGCACGTCGCCATTTCAGGAAAATACCCTTGAGTACGGCGTAAAACCTTAGTCAAACAAACAAACCTAGAGTATAGACAAGTGTTTTGACAAAATAAAATTTGGATATAAAGGCATGGTTTATTTTCATTCAGTGGGACGGAACAGTGGTTACGCACGTGCTTGCGCCTTGTATAACCAGCTAAGAAACAACTTTTTTGATTCAGTTGTTGGGTTCTGAGTTTGGTTTACAATGCGCAAACACGAACGAATTTCTATTTCACTGAATGTGGTTTTGTTGACGAAGTGTTGTCGCCATTTAAAAATCGCTATCACAGAAACAAATTATGGCACCTTGAAGATTGCAATATATTTTCATCTAGCTGAATTTTAGTGGCGGAAGCACTTAACTTTAGGCTGGAAAGCTACAATTCCCCTTTTTTGTACCTACATGGTTAAGTGTCACACCACCTGAAACATTTATAGAAATTGCACTGTATAAGGCGGTGGTAGTAGTCGGCGATAAGACAACTTTAACGTTTATTCCACTTTGTTTTTTGTTTATAGAGAACCGTGTTGTATTTGTCTGGACGATTTAATAAGGTAGTAAAGTACAGAGAAGCTTAACTAACGTATCGATGGACATAATTTTCTGTCTTACTTTTCCTATCTTGCATGAATCTTAAGTAATCTGCGAGCAATGTCATGTCATCTAATCTATCATACGTCAATTCATTGCTTTCGTTTTTTGGTTATCAGATCCAGCATATTTCTTTGGCACATCACGACGGCGGAGACAGTGTTATATTGTTTTATTCGGGTTAACAATCAGATTTATAAAGCAATATACCCGTAAATAATAACATGTCACCATATAAGTTTCTTCACAAAGGTATGATGAAAATATGGTTGATTGATTGATTGATGTTTTACGCCGTGCTTGAGCTAGGGTACTTAACTTATATGAAGTGGGTGCAATCCAGCAAGAATTGACACTAACACAACCAAGATGTGAAGTGTTTTTATAATGTTGGAAAGTTAATTTCCCTCCAGTGCTAAAATAAAGACAGTTTTGCTACTCTTCAAACAAACTGCCGTTAGCTAGAGGGCTATTCAAATATGTAGAGGAAGACTGTCTCCTGGACGATTACTCTACTTTTCTGAAATCGCTTGTGTTCTTCCTAAAAGTTTATAGGCTCTTTATGGTAATATCTATGATATATTGATTGAGTATTGTTTCACGCCATATTCAGTGTAACTTCAGCTGCGCTGTGGCGAGAACACGCTTAAAATATCTATAGTTGTCTATATATCTTGACTCTGGAATAATATTTTTTACAATAGATTACTATTGTAAAACATGGATTTCGAGTCAATTAAGTATTCCAACAATCGATAGATTATACTTTAGTAAACCATGGATTTCAAGTATATTAATTAACACAAAAAATCTAAAGATTACTATATCAATCTATAATTTTTCAACTGGTAAATACGGCAAAGTACCATAGATTACTATAGATTTTTGTGATCCTTTTTCATAAGAGAAGTCATATTGAAATAACGGCTAATGTTGTACGTGAGTTTAATAAGTTTATGTTTTATTTATTTTAAAGTTATAGATAAGATCTATCTGAGCCATGGTAAATCCGTATCCTCCTATGGAGGCGGTCAGGATTTTCAAAATCTGTAATCAAATTTTGCAAAATAACTTAAAGTTAACCCAGTGTACTAGAAAATGTTGATGGCACTTTGGTTTAAATATGTCATAAGTAATATGGGGGGATTATAACGTAGTTCCTGATCGACAAATAAAATAATTACAAAACAGGATGGCTCGCCTTGTGTATCCTGGGATTTAAGTCACACGCGGTCCCACGTCATCTGTTTATTGACATTTTGCTGTACTGTACATACAGTGCATTCAAACATATGATTTTTATGGGGTCTAAAGAAAACAATCTGTGTAAAAAAAAAAAAATGGAACCATGGAGAATAACAGGTTAAATCAAGACAGTTGCTACATTATGGGGCGAAAAAATACCGGTATCTGTTAATAACAATAAAACAATAATTTAGTGATCCTTCTATCGGCCTACTTCCCAAATATAGGCGTTTGAATGAAAGGTTGATAACAAGGGTGAAAAACCAGCAAGTCCAGTTGATTTTAAGGTCAACTGCATGCCTGTGTTAGAAAAATAATGTTCCTCCGAAAATTAATGTTCAAATTTGACCCCAAAAGCAGCATCAAGTTACAGTTTAGGCCGTTTATTGACGATAAATTACAATTTACTGTAGGGTCAGGAAATGCTGCTTGCTAGATAGGCCAACACAAAGATGACTAAAAGAGTAAGAAATTGTTTTTAAGGGAATTAGTCTACAAGTTTTTGTTATTTTTATTATGCATACTTCAAATACCCGTACTTTCATTTTCGAAATCATCAATGTGAAGAGGGAAAAAAGAAAAGATTCTAATTAAACAAATCTCAAGCATTGAAGAATACTTAAATATATCTTTATATAATCGTGTTTACTATTTTGTCTTTTGCTGACATGTTAGATAAGCTTACTCTGTATTATCGTTTTATGACGCATCATTTCCTTTCATTTGCGCCGTTATTTAATTGATTTTATTCTGGTTTTAGCCCTCTGTGATTTAATTTATTTTATATAATAATTTATCCTGATATATATGCTTTACCGTCCAGTGGGCCGTATCTGTGAATGTATTAAACCAAGAAACGATCAGTTATCATTTTTTCAAAAGGGGTTTAAGAAAGCATTAAGTCGCAACCTGAACAGCCTAGTTGCTTTTTATGGGGAGAATAAAAACTTGCACACCGAATAGAGGCATGCTTGATTTCAATTCACAGTAAAGGGGCACTTACATATACCAGCACAGTGATGGGTATTAAAACAACAAACGATCAGTCATCATTTTTTAAATATTATTTTGTAATATTGTTTTAAACATAAATAATTTATAAAGGGAGATCAAATTGGTTAAAAAGCGGATTACGATATTGTGTAAATATAAGCTACTCGATTCTGCGCCTTCAGAATTTGTTTTTCCACAAAACCCCTATATCGATTTGAAGTAGATTAACTTCTGTCCATTTACAAGATGATGCTGTCGAATACTACATCCATTGAGATGTGAACGAGAAGGATTATTTTTTTAAAATTAACATTGTGTTCAAATTGCGAGACACGATCAAAACATCACCATCAATATATTTATTCTGAGCAAATAACACACACAAATAAAGATTGTTAAATATTGTCAAATACAAAAATACGGATTCCTTTGTAAGAGAAAAAGCCACTAAGCTCAGTAAGATTTATTTGGCCGAAAACTGTAAGCCTTAAGTAGTGTTTGTACTGAAAGCTTGAAGTGGAGTTATTCTTCTTGGCTTTTTCATGAATTTACAAATATTCTATCGGGTATCATAGTGTATTGAGGACTACTTTGTAATCCTACTAAGTATTTCATACAACCAGATTACAATAACGTCACTTTCGACTGATTTAAATCAATCTGCCTTTAACATTTCCAAGTACAATGTACAAGCTTTCGGTAACAGAAACTTTACAGAAATAAATATGCCATAAGCTTTTTCAAGTACTCTTTCTTAGCTTTTATTAAGCGAAGAAAGCAATGTGCCATAAGCTTTTTCAAGTACTCCTTCAAACAGAAAGAAAAATTATTTTAATCAATTTCGTTGGTTTCGGCATTCCGATTGTGCACGCCCACTTTCTCAGGCCAGTCTTCTCAGTTCAACAGTATCTTTAATAAAGCACACATCAGTGCATAAAACATCACAAAGCAATTAACAGGTCGAGCCAAAAGCACTACTGGAGAAAAAGAACTGTTCAACGTACAGCCAATAACATTCAACGTACAATATATTTTAAAAAATTAGTTCAAGTTCTTGCTGGACCGCTTTGTTCGATTTTCAAAACACCCGTTGTATTAAGTCTCTTGTGCAGAAGAATATAAACCTGTACCATATATATGTATATATTTATGGAAGGGGTCCAACATATATTCCAGTTGGAATGTACAATCCAATATTTGTCCAGATAAGCGATTACTGGATCATCCCAGTTAGAATGTGCAACCTAATATTTGTCTAGATTAGTGATTACTCAATCATCCCAGTTGGAATTTACAACCCGATATTTGTCCTGATTAGCGATAACTCGATCATCCTAGTTAGAATGTACAATCCGATATTTGTTCAAATAAGCGGTTACTAGATTATCCCAGTTGGAATGTACCATCCGATATATGTCCAGATTAGCGATAACTCGATCATCCCAATTAGAATGTGCAACCTTATATTTGTCCAGATTAGCGATAACTTGATCATTCCAGTTAGAATGTACAACCCTATATTTGTCCAGATTTGTGAAAACTTGATCATCCCAGTTAGAATGTACAACCCGATATTTGTCCAGATTAGTGATTACTCGATTATCCCATTAAGGATGTGCAGCCCGATATTTGAGCAGATTATCTATTACTCGATCATCCCAGTTAGAATGTACAACCTTATGTTTGTCCAGATTAGCGATTACTGGATTATCCCAGTTGGAATGTACAACCGGATATTTGTTCAGATTAGTGATTACTCAATCATCCCAGTTGGAATGTACAACCCGATATTTGTCCAGATTAGTGATTACTCGATTATCCCATTAAGGATGTGCAGCCCGATATTTGGGCAGATTATCTATTACTCGATCATCCCAGTTAGAATGTACAATCTTATGTTTGTCCAGATTAGCGATTACTAGATTATCCCAATTAGAATGTACAACCGTATATTTGTCTAGATTAGCGATAACTGGATTGTCCCAGTAAGAATGTGCAACCCGATATTTGTCCAGATTAGCGATTACTCGATCATCCAAGTTAGAATGTACAATCCAATATTTGTCCAGATAAGCGATTACCGGATCATCCCAGTTAGAATGTGCAACCTGATATTTGTCCAGATTAGTGATTACTCAATCATCCCAGTTGGAATTTACAACCCGATATTTGTCCAGATAAGCCATAACTCGATCATCCTAGTTAGAATGTACAATCCGATATTTGTTCAAATAAGCGGTTACTAGATTATCCCAGTTTGAATGTACAGCCTTATATTTGTCCAGATTAGTGATAACTGAATCATCCCAGTTGGAATGTACAACCCGATATTTGTCCAGATTAAAAGTTACTAGATTATCCCAATTAGAATATGTACAACCGTATACTTGTCTAGATTAGCAATAACTGGATTGTCCCAGTTGGAATGTACAACCCGATATTTGTTTAGATTAGCGATTACTAGATTATCCCAGTAAGAATGTGCAACCCGATATTTGTCCAGATTATAGCGATTACTCGATCATCCGAGTTAGAATGTACAATCCAATATTTGTCCAGATAAGCGATTACTGGATCATCCCAGTTAGAATGTGCAACCTAATATTTGTCTAGATTAGTGATTACTCAATCATCCCAGTTGGAATTTACAACCCGATATTTGTCCTGATTAGCGATAACTCGATCATCCTAGTTAGAATGTACAATCCGATATTTGTTCAAATAAGCGGTTACTAGATTATCCCAGTTGGAATGTACCATCCGATATATGTCCAGATTAGCGATAACTCGATCATCCCAATTAGAATGTGCAACCTTATATTTGTCCAGATTAGCGATTACTCGATCATCCCAGTTAGAATGTACAACACGGTATTTGGCCAGATTAGCGGTTACTAGATTATCCCAGTTAGAATGTACAATCCGATATTTATCCAGATTAGCGAAAACTCGATCGTCCCAGTCAGAATGTACAATCCAATATTTGTTCAGATTAGTGGTTACTAGATTACCCCAGTAGGAATGTGCAACCCGATATTTGTCCAGGTTAGCGATTACTCGATCCTCCCAGTTAGAATGTGCAACCCGATATTTGTCCAGATTAGTGATTACTCGATCATCCCAGTTAGAGTGTACAACCCAATATTTGTCCAGATTAGAGATAAAATGTTCATCCCAGCTAGATCGCACTGCCCAATATTTGTACAGATTAGCGATTACTCGTTAATCCCAGTTAGAATGTACAACCCGATATTTGTCCAGGTTAGCGATTACTCGATCATCGCAGTTAGAATGAGTAACCTGATATTTGTCCAGATTAGTGATTACTCAATCATCCAAGTTAGAATGTACAATCCGATATTTGTCCAGATTAGCGATAACTCGATCATCCCAGTTAGAATGTGCAACCTAAATTTGTCCATATTAGCGATAACTGGATCATCCCAGTTAGAATGAACAACCCGATATTTGGCCAGATTAGCGGTTACTAGATTATCCAAGTTAGAATGTACAATCCGATATTTGTTCAGATTAGCGGTTACTAGATTATCCAAGTTAGAATGTAAATCCGATATTTGTCCAGATTAGAGATAACTCGATCATCCCAGTTAGAATGTGCAACCTTATATTTGTCCATATTAGCGATAACTGGATCATCCCAGTTAGAATGTACAACCCGATATTTGGCAAGATTAGCAGTTACAAGATTATCAAAGTTAGAATGTACAATCTGATATTTATCCAGATTAGCGAAAACTCGATCAGCCCAGTTAGAATGTACAATCCGATATTTGTTCAGATTAGCTCTTACTCGATCATCCCAGTTAGAATGTACAACCCGATATTTGACGACATTTATCGAGATTAGCGAGAACATGATCATCCCAGTTAGATTGCACTGCCCAATATTTTTACAGATTAGCGATTACTCGATCATCCCAGTTAGAATGTACAACCTGATATTTGTCCAGATTAACGATAACTTGATCAGCCTAGTTAGAATGTACAACCCGATATTTGGCCAGATTAGCGATAACTTGATCTTCCTAGTTAGAAAGTACAACCATCTATTTGTCCAGAGTAGCGATTACTCAATCATTCAAGAATTAGAATGTACAGCCCGATATTTGCCCAGATTAGCGATCATTCCGTTAAGAATGTGCAGCCGGATATATCTGTTCATCCCACTTAGAATGTACTATTGAGTTAACAATCCGGTTAAGCGAGGGCCTAACTTTAATTTAGCTATCTCTTTTATGCTATATTATTAATCCACTGGATACTAGTGTTGTAACGAAACAAAAACAGGAACAATCCTAGTACTGTTTTTCCACCCTTTGCTCACATTTCAAATACCGATAAATCATTCCTGGGCAGAAATTAGGTGAGCTTTTGTGTTTTCAAACCTGCAACTTTGCTTTTGACTGCAAATATATTAGATCTACGAACATAACATGTTTATACACAGAATTACAAAATTAATTGTTTGTCCGTTTACATCCGTTACCCGATTCTTGGAAGAAAGAATATGATTATTAGTAATCTGTTCCCGAAGGCCATCTGCCTGTCATGCAGATCAACACGGTCTTTGCTCTAAGCACAGTACTATATAGTGCTAATGCATATATTATTATTTTCACATCACCGCTTATGATCTATTGCGGACGATATGTAAACTAATGTAGTCTACATTAGCTGACTGACCATCCATCTTCCTCAGATTCCTCTGATTTACCAGACCAGGAAATGACTAATTGCCAGGCAGACTTGTGGTAGATATTTGTCCAGATTTGGCATAGAGCCTGAGGAAACTCTGCAAATTGTCGACACTCTACTTCATCAGCATTGATTTACTGGATAGAGCCGAAAGATGTAATAATAAAAAGCGTTTTAAAAAAACAGGTTTCCCCAGGTCTGCATTTTCTTAACTTAAAGGATTGTTTAGTTGATGTAAAGAAAGATAATCTTTAAGTTTGCTAACCTTTAATATTACAACAATTTTGATGATCATTGTAACGTGTGTTAAGTAATTCCAATTGCAGATTTAGCACAAGTCTGTTTCTGAACCCGTCAGGAACTGTCATAATGTCAAGTTTCTAGCATGTACATTTGAAATGAGAGGCAGATTTGGTTAAAATATCTTACTAAATACCAGTCCAGGAATCCATTCTTCTGTCACAGGTTTTTGTCATTTGAAACACACTATTTGGATGAGTGTGGAGGTAGGCGTATTCTATGTCGTATGTTGCTTGTGGTGATATGTTTGCTTTGCCTTTAAATTGATAATCACATTTGTTTGAATTGTACAATTTACACTGTTCCTCGATCAAATACGATGAGAAACCTGGAGAAAACCACGTAAAAACAAAACCCGTGATTGCTGGAGCCACATCGTGTTATACGAACTAAATAACAACTATATGATACAAATATACCGCGTAAGCGTGTCTGCTCACTAATCCTACTTCGAAGTACCAGTTCAAGTCCGCCTGTTGACCATCGGGTTCCACAGGCGGACTTAAACCGGTACTTTGAAGTAGGATTAGTGAGCAGAAACGCTGACGGAGTATATTTGTATCATATAGTTGGTATTTAGTTCAGTTTAGACCAAAACATGACATAATAGTACATTCATAATCAAATACTTTTCTAACAATTGTATAAAATAAGCCTGGGGATAATGCTTGAGTTTAAAGTAGAAATACTTGTATATAACAAATATTAAGTTAGGCAACACTAATACACAACACATAACAGCAGAAAGCCATTGGCAAAGGAAACGTTTTGGAACATTGCCAAGGTCTCGACATACTACCTTAAGGCAAAGTGCAAAAGGTCTGTCAAACAAGCAGGTATTTACGTTCGTCAATAAATGATAAAACAATTCCATTCTGAAATGACTGAAATTTTTGCGATAGCTAATGAAGAATGCGTATACCTAGGGATTTTGTCATCACAATATACATATTTGTGTTTTATCTCAGTTGATATCTTTTTCAAAGCAGGAAATCTTGTTAATGAAATGGTGGTATGAATAGCAACAGCTTTTTCATGTACAGCGTCAGATGTCAAACAAACAAGATATTTTTTCGGTATGCCACATTGAAGGTTAAACAGGCTAAGATCTAGTTTTAACCTTTTAATACTCACAAAAACATCAAAGAACTTACTTAGTCTAATGGATGTTAAGTCATTAATTTATTAACATCTGCTGAGCCCGCCAGCAGAAGAATGGTATATAGGTCTTGACGAGTTTAATCGAATCAGTTTATCTGAATGTCTACATTACAGACTGTATACAATGATTTTTAGCTCCACAATGGTACATGAAAATCGCCAGTTGTTTCGCCGGAAGGCCGCCGTCAAATCTATACTCACATTTCCCAAGTTTATGGCATTGATTTCCATGCGATACTGGTCTTGCTCTATGACACGTAAGACAAAAAATTCTTCCACAGTTGAAAAAAAAATTCTGAAAGCTTAATATCATGATAAATGTTTCCCATAAGAAGAATAACCCTCTTCCATTCTGCTGGTATTTGCATAAATGAAGTCTACTGATGAATTCTACTGCCCTAGGCGGTACAGCTTTTATGAATCATATTTACTGCATCAATAAAATGACACAAGTGTCGTTCGCTTAACACTATTTGGTTGGAATGCTAATTTCTTCCAACAGTAGCCTAGTGCTCGACACGGGTCATGTACTTCTAATTAATATAAAAACCATGTTGTCGAAACCTTATCTCTAGTATCTGGTCAGAAGATCACAGCCGCTGTCAAAATAAAGAACATATAACTGCACGCATTCCATTGGTAAAATAAAGCCAATAGCATCATACACCGTACTTGAATAAGAGCATGTCAATTCACACGGCAGTACAATACAAGTCCGTGCCAAATATATATGTGTTTTGAATGCCAGGGTAGATGTACAACTTTATATACTACAATGTTACCCAGCTCTACTGGAATTAGACGTTACATCTTATACATATAATTGATATAAACCATGTTATCAAAACCATTCATAACTATGTTCTTGTCCAACCATTCGATTTAGTAGAAAACGTTAACTGGTTCGAAAGAATAGAATTAAAAGCAATATACAATTGTGACTTTTGAGGTTATTCCTTGCTCGACGTCTCACTTATTACAGAAATGTTACTCACAATAAAATCTTACAAAATTACAAAAGAAGGTCGTACAATCAACTGCATCAGTAGTTGTGCCGTTTTGGTATCTTTCTTGTTGTTCCGTTCGTTGTTTGCGATCCTAAGCTCCGATAATACCATTGGTTTCGGCATGGCATCTCATTTCCCAGATCTTATAACTATGTGTATTTTGTTGGTTTATTAATGTTGCTATGCAGTTCACTTTAATGTCCAGGAATTAATAACAATAGAACATACATGTTGGTCTAGTACTTATACTTTTTATTTGCAATAAATTATTCCACAAACTTGAATTGTTTCGATGTCTAACCCGAGTGGTGGCCCACCGAGCAAACCGACTATAATGATTCTGTTGATACGAAGACAATATTAGTGAGATCTTTATATCATATATGTTCATCTCACCGTATAGCAGCGTATAATCAACCGTTATGAATTAGTAAAATTTTGATTGCAAAGGATATATAGTAATTAATAACTCATTACGATATGACAACGTATGGATTTTAAAGAGTTTACTATTCAATATCTTACATACAATGTTTCTTTTATTCGTTACACTTACAATGTTCGGCTTTCTCATTCAACTCTGCTAAAGCACATACATACACTGATGGTTGTTCTAGCAGCTGGAATTTTATAATATTTTGTCAATTAAATATGAGACTACTGTTTTGGTGGCGATTATTGTGAAAGTGTATTGAATACTAGTCTGTACTGCGAGTAACAATTTTGAGTAAAAGTGAACTCGAAGCTGTTAATAACGTTAATAACGTGCTGATCGGGTGGCTATAGCAACAGTAACGATATGACATGCATAGTCCTACAAATGTGAGTTACTAAGTCATTTGCCTCTGATGTTATTATGATAGCTATTCATACACTCTGAACATCAGTTTGATTAACTGCAGATTGCAGACTAGTTTTCCATGCTAAATGTATGTTTTAGAAATGGTTCCTTTTAATGCAAATCACACCTATGTGATCAATTTTACAATCATTTTATACTCATGTAAACTTTTAAGAAGTCAAAGTTGTAAGAAACTAACGAAAAGGCAAATGCCTTATCAGAAACTATAGTATCTTACTAAAATAAGACCTCCCAATACAGTCTTAGAAAAATATGGCTCTATTGGAACAGTTAAAGGTTCTTCGGTCATAGTTCTGTTACAAGCAACCCTTTATGGTATTGTAGGGAGCCCTCACGACAACTGCAGAACCCTCAAATAACCATTATGTCTAAGAGTGTAGGATACTATATTGTATTCGAGTTTGTTTTTTGACTCAATTGATATAATAACCCACCTTAACAACTTGTAAAAATAGCATTAATACAACAGGCCGTGTTTACTTAACAAGCGGTTTTAACAAGTCTGGAACCTCAAAATACATCTGGATCGTTATTGAAACATCCTTGTTTTAATCAAACCTCATTCCAAACACAGTAGTAGACGACACATTGTCAAATTACAGCGTACAACCATAAACGGTAACGCTTTAGACCCTTTATAACTTTATTCGAGAAGTTAACCCAAGAAGTTGCAGAGAGTTATTCAGTGTGGGTTTCAAGACATGACCATAGTAAATAAAAGGACCTGGGTCAATGGGTTTGTTTGCTTGGTTAGGGTGTAACGCCTAGTAGGCTTCACTCACATCGCCGCGTACCAGAATAATATACCACAACCAACCTTGATGCCACTGGCAAAAAACAAAGAGAAAACGGGACAAACACAAAAAAGCCATACAAATACATGGAAAATAGATTGACTTCCATTTTCTCCTTTATCTCTGACAGCACCAGAGGGCTCCCTCAAACCCCCCGCGAGTGCCACAAGAGGCACGGTCATATACGCCCAGAATGCTTACCTTCACACAGAACAATACTGGAGACAGTTCATGTAGAAAATAGTTAATGTTTACAGACAGTCTAATTTTTATGAAACAGATCTGCTCTCATCATAACGAGTATTTAGTTTCGTGTTACACTACCCCCTGTCAAACAGTGTCTTTAATTCACATTCTAGAGCAGAATGAAGATTA
>JAVFBW010032852.1:7478-18322 GCA_034783835.1 Mopalia ciliata
TTTGTAAATTTTTTTTTTAATACCCCCCCCCCCCCCCCCCCCTCTTATCAAACAAGTAAAGCACCCTTGAACAGTACACCATTCAATCAATCAATCTGTATGAGATGCAATGTGATTGTTGAACACTACTGCTGTTTACATTTTCAAAACTACCAAATCTATTTTTGATCTGTGGCTGATGGAATTGTTAACTGTAAGTGCATCTAGATAAAGGTACAACATTGTTAAAATTGGACATAAAACTGCTCATTCTTACCATTGAGTCTGTTTTTAAAGGTTTAGAGCTTGATTATCCAATTTAATTGTTGACTGGTTGAAAATGCTTGAACAGAGCATTGGTTAAATTGGAAGGATATTTGCAGTGTGCAGAATGTGTTCGAATAGCTGCCTGAGTAAATGGCAGAGGGAAAGAATAGGTGAGCCTGGGGACTTGATACAGCCCAGCAGATAAGTTCAATGATCTGCACTCTGAAGGGCCACCACGAGGGGAAATTGAAACTCTTTTCGATAATTGCCATATCGACGACTGTCCCATTGCCTCAGACAAAAAATAATCCCCTACGTTCTGAGGGAATGGTTTATTTTCCACGGAGTATCTTCATATCTCCATCGGACTGCTTAAATTGATCAGCGGGAAGAGGCCTCTCTTAAGACAGGCCTGTTTATTGCCGGGATCCCATTACATCTAATCCCCACTCAAATCCTGAAAGCAAAGCTGCTAAAAGCTGGCATTAAAGTACTAGATTTCCTGAGATGCGACTTGAAAGGTGGCACAACAGAGAGTTAAGGGGATGGGGGAGGGGAAGGAAGTGTAGATACTGTTTTACAACATCAGCAATCCCATTACCCATAATTTACTTTCTTGATTCTTACATTTGTGTGTAAATTGAAAATGTAAGTTTGTTAGAGTTGTCGTGGAATTTTCAGAATATAGGTTTTAAAATATATAGGTTTTTGTCGCTTTGAATAAATTGTCAAAAAAATTTGGTAAAACGTAAAGATTTAAGACAAAAATAGCTCTGTTCAGAGTTGTTGTTTGTAGTAAACAATGTGTAGTGCAAATCCAATTGTTAGCTTTAGGCAAAATACAGTGCATATTCAATTTGGTACTAAAAAAATTTCTGTAGTTTCTTCAGTGTATGGTTGACATTGTCAAAAACTATCTAATTACAAATGATATCAAAAGGCCAACAAAAACATTTGATTACAATAAATTTCCAGAATAATATACATGTAACAAACAATCCAAATTGAACACTGTTCTTCAGGCACACAATTCTTTGTAACATTGGACAATTTGCAATTGAAAATTTTTAAAAGTTGGATTACAGACTACCCTTGCAACTAAAAAAACCCACAATCTGTATTCCCCCTTAATCTTATTGGTTTGGTTTACCATTAAGGAATTAAAAAATATACATTTTTTTTTTTAAATATTTATTTCCCCCTCCCCCCTCTCTCTATCTATCTTAAGTGCTGTCATATAATCTGAAATCCAATTTATGTGGCCTCAATTCCTTTGTGGCCTTTTTGCTAGGACAAGTATTCTTTTAATAGATAATATTGGGCTGCAGTAAATAGTATCAGTGAAGGCCTGTATACTCTGTATTTTCAGCACATATTGACCATTTAACTTTTTTTTTTTCAGATGGAAAATCTTGAGAGCCAGATGTTGAAGAAATGGCAGATGAACATCCATCAGTTTAACATTACAGAGAAGAACTTCAATCAGTCCTTACATATACAGGTGGACTTGGCACCGGTCGATTCAGGTCGTCTATTCCCAATCACAGTCCTCATCAGGTATGGTCATTTTCAACCTTAACTTTCACATTTTACGTGCTGGAATATTGCTTTTTCAAAAATTTATATTTTTGTTTTATGAACCTTTCAACTGATTGTCTTCATGGTAACTTGACCCTGTCTAATGTTGCATCTTGATCTGGTCTGAGTGTGTTTATAGCAACACATTTCCCCTGGCTCTCTCAAGTTTCACTATCCTCTAGAAAAACTCTTGTGTAAAAACTGGGTCTGTTTGTGGTTATAAATCTAATGTTACAGACTGCAGCTACAGAGCACCTGCTGAATTCTGATGACCTCTTTAATACTGAGAACAGTATGTTCTGTGCAAAGTCAGGTTGTCTTTACTTAGCACTTAAAGAAGATTAAGTTTCCAACTTAGTAACATCACATTCCGGGGTTGTGTTATGGGTGTGTCTAGGAAGGGCAACTGCTATCATATAACTTTTATATACTTGAGCACAACATAAGACATCAAGTGAATATGAAGACCACAGAGTCTAATGGTATTTTACATGCCATGAGTCGTGACGACGTCATCATCACATGAGTGAAATTAACTTTAGAGTGACATTAAACATAAAATGTCCTAACAAATCGAATAGACAGGAATTGCTGCTATTAATATAATTTGTTGATTCCATTTTCCTTGACTTAGTTCAATGCCATGACAATCCGTGACAATTACATATCAAAGCGTAACATGACACAAGCTTGAATGTTAATGACATAATAGACTATTAGTTCATTGCAAGATATTTCATCTAAAAATACAGCTAAAAGCACTTCTGCTGAAAGATTAGCTGTTAAATTAAGCCCTGTTTACACACACAGAAGTCTTGAGCCATGGTCTCTGATCTTCCAGCTGTGTCATGTGGGCCCTGTATCATCAAACAATGAATGCATACTAACTGTATTGAGAGTTTCTAGCTAGTTATAAGTGCTTTGACATTATACATCTCTGGTACCCAACCTCCTCATATATCTTTTTTTATTCACCATAATAAAATGTTTCCAAGCTACAGAGTAAATAAGAGGAGGTGGGTTTGAAGTTCCTTTGCACTCATTCTATCCGAGGAAAGTCACTAGATCATAGAGGGGATAAGAACAGTTAAACTATAGCAAAGAGCAGTCGCTATTAGTACACCAGGTGGAATTAATTCATCTTGATTAACAATGTTTCGCTTTCATTTGCCTCCTGCAGCATGATCATCAAGGTAAACTAATCTCATGAAATTTATTAATTTCGTTTTTAATCATTCCATAAATTATTTGATTCTCATTTCCTTTATCTTTTAAATTTTTTCCCTCTTTTTAGCATTAATATTAACTTGTTTAATTTCTGTCATTGGATGTTGTGTATTTTGTTGGTGTTGTGTTGATTTAATAAATCTCTGTTATATATCTTTTATGTTAAATCCCTTCTACTTTTGATTATATTATCCTGTTAGGGTGTTAGCATTCAAAATAAAACTTATTCCCATTTATGTAAGTAAACTATCAAATAATTCATGTTTTTCTGTGTATACATAATTCACGATATATCACTGGTTTCCCCCTGAAAATGAACAAAAACATAATGAGATTCTCAGTTTTGAACAAAAACAAATACTTATATACATCACTCCAGTTTTGAGATTTGTTACAGTAAAATATAGAATTGGAAATAAATGTAATCATTACCTTTCTTTAATTGAGCATTATTGAATTTACCAGGAAACTTGAGAAAGTCTTTATAATAGGTGGTAATTAAATATTGATTTAAACCAATGTTAAATATGTTAACGTGATACAAGTATTGATTTCTGTGTTGATATTGATTTGGTGAATCACAGTTATCAGCCATTGAAGTACTCTCTCTCCACTCTCTCGTTTAAAGATCTCTACCTGAATTATATTTAACACTCTTACCATCTGGACAAATCATTCTCAGTGTTATAGCCGTACAAATTCAGTTGGAAAACTGGTCAGTTATTGCACTTCTTTGTAGGCTAAGGGCAGTTTGTTTGAAGAGTAGCAATACTGTCTTTACTGAGCACTGGAGGAAAAGTAACATTCCAACATTGTTGAACACTTCATATCTTTGTTGTGCTAGTGTCAATTATTGATGGAATACACGTCTTCTAAGTGAAATACTCTTAAGCACAGCATAAAACACCAATTGAACAAATATGTATGTCTACTTTGTTCACAAGTTCTTTGATTTTCAGTATACTATGAAAAACCAATTTTGAAAATGCTCCAGATTGAATGAAGCATTTATACTGCCATTGCCACTGGCATAATGGTATAAGTTATATAAACCTGTCAGCACAACCTTACAGACTTACAGGTGTAAATCAGCCGTTGACTGGAGCAAGCTAGCAGTTATATCAAGTTTTTTGCAAGGTTTTTTTTTTTTTTTGCCAAGTAAGGACAAAATAGAGCAGTCATTTCATCAAACTGCCCTTGACATTGAGTGTGAAGTCAGACTATCAACGTGCTATTGACTATAAAGTGATATTGTCATTTCCATACAATAATGGTTGCCTGTCAACTTAAAATATGTACTGTACTGCAATTGGAAGTCCATTAAATGAGACTACCCATCAAAATAGCTATGAAATCAAGTCATTGTTGCCTACTGATATTAGAAACATTCTCAATTGATATTTACTGTTTCCTGAGAAAAAATTGTTTGTTTGCTGCGCCTGACACTTTGTCTCAAACCTGTGATTAAAAAAAGGTGAGCAAAGTTTCAGGTGTATTGAACCTGCAAACTGGACATCTTCATTTTCATACACCCTATCTATCATTGCATGCTTTCAACTTTCATGTTAGAGAATACCTTTGTTAGGTTATAGTTTTTCTTTTGATGTGAGGTATTACATGTAGCTGCTAACATTTCCATGTGTATAGAGTAATAAATTCACTGATAGAAAACTTTTGATGGCCTGAATTTTTGACATCATATTGTATGATAAACTGTTCAAAATAAATCATTAGTGGCCTAGTTGTAGCGTGCACGCTTACTAAGCCTACTCCAATTTAGGTATATATTACATTGCATCAGGTATATGAGTGAGTCACAGGATGTGGCTCCGGCAATTTCGAGGTGGTTTTATCAAGGTTTTCTCTCAGTTTTCCACCATAATAAGACGATGAAGAGTACGAAGTAGACAATCTGTCCTAATATAAGAGAAATACCTTTGAGTATGACGTTAAACCCCAGTCAATCAAACAAAATACATCACATGACCGGATTTTGATGTCAACACAACATAATTATGAGCAAAATTTGGCACGAGTTCCAACTGTCAACGTTGCTGCCAGTTGCGTTGAGAGTTATTCCTTTCTTCAGTTAGTATGATCATCATATGACTGAAGTAACCTTTAGCATGAAGTTAAAACCTACAGAGAGATATCTAGTGTATTAGTTCCTCCGTGTATTATGGAGCGTTTCAACTCCTTTTGCGGGATCATATCATTCCAGCTGAATGAGATCCAAGGCCTTTAATAGCCAGGGGCTTGTCTTACGAAGCATGCATAGTTAACCTTGTATGTAATTACAGCATAAGGATGTCATGGTAATTACTTCCAATGTAAGCTACGCATGCTTTGTAAGAAAGGCCCAAGGAATTCAAAACTATCCATTCGCTAACCTAGTATAATAATCCAGGGCCCCTTTAGACCCCACATGCCCTGTCATCCATAGATTGCTGGAAATGTTTTCTGGTGGATTTCAGGAAAATAAAATCCATAAATAAATGTGAAATTTCTATCAACATTTTTTTAGAAAGTGAATATTGACCGTAGTTCTTCTCGGGATAACACTATTCTGATATCAAGAATATTATAATGTCTACATGTTGATAGTCAATAAAAATTACCACTGCTAATATTGTAACTTTAATAGATTTGTATATGTAAGCTTATATGTACACTGTCCAGCTGAAAACTGCGTGTTGGCATCTCTGGTAATCTAAAAGTTGTATTTTACCTCTGTTCCTAACACTATGAATAATTAAATACAATGATTACATTGCACTGGATAAGCCTAGCTGAATACAGATGGGCCTGGGCTGTTTATAGTCAACACTAATCAACACGGTTTATGTATTGTTTTAGATTAGTTGAAGGAGTACATGAATTATTAAGAGAGTCATAAATAAACAAAAAAAATGCTGAACAAATGTTATACAGAGCTTATTATTGCTATGCTATAGGTTTTATTTTGCCTTTAATTAATGTGATTATATAAACTTTAGTTAATTTTACATACATTTTTTTTATATGATGTATATTTTTCTATTTATTTATATATAGTCTAAGTATAAGTTCATAGTACTTAAGCAGATGGACTGGCATGTTGAGTTAAATATAATTAAATACGGCAACTACAGAAAGAAATAATCCAGCACACAAGATAATGTAGGCCCAATAGGTAACTGAACATCAAACAGAAAGTTATATGAAAGTATTCTCTGCCTAACAGTGCAGGTGGTTGGAAGGAGCTTCCTGTTGCCCTGGTTCAGAGCTAAAGGGGAACGGGGAGCCGGTCTGTTTCTGATTTTTGTATTGCACTTTGCATTCCTGCATGTGTCCTGTCTTGTCTATGTTTGTTGTGGTGGTATCGAGAGTGGTTTCCTTAACCGCCATCATGTGAGTGAAATAACCTTAAGTACTGCATTAAAAACCTATCAAACAATCAAACAAACTTCATTATGATAGGCTGTTAGGAAGGTCCAACTATAGACAAGGGAGGTAATTTGGTGCCACTGTGGGTCGTATCTAATAGAGGTTCTTTGTGCTCTTATTAAATGTTTTGACTAATTGTAAAATCAGTAGACCAGCTCGATGGGCGATTCTCAAAATTGTTGTTGTTGTATTTTCAGATGTGGTGAACCACCTCACCCTGATGAATATCTGTCTAAGACCGAATTTAGTCCCCAGCAACAGACCCTACCACTCTATTTACCTGCTGGGAACTTTAACTGTAAGTTTGAAACCCCTTTCGAATTGACTTTTAAAAGCATTTTTCTTCAATTCTGAAAGCAGACGGTTGGAGGGAGCTTCATGTTGCCCTGGTGCTCTCGGAGCTAAAGGGGAACTGGAAGCCGATCTGTTAGTGGTGTCTGTATCGCGTCCTGTTGTTGTTGTCCTGTATTTGTCCCGTCCTGTCTTTGTTTGTTGCCAGTGGTGTCCAGATTGGTTTCCTTCACCCATTGGGCTGGCACGTTGTCATATAAGTGAAATACCCTTGAGTAGGACGTTAAACCCCAATCAGTCTATTGCTGACATTAAGCTTGTTACCTGAACTGACCTGTAAATAGGAACACCTTTGATTATTAAAGCAATCTGTGGATTGAATAAAATCCTTCTTATTTTTCAGTTTAAAATTAACTAATTACAACAATTTCTTCAATTTTGTGACTTAAGGGATCCCCAAAACATAAATTTCAGTCTATTGTCCTAGGATTAATTTGCAATCGTTTTCTCTGTCATCAGCAACAGGGACATGTTTTCTTGCGCTGGTGGACAGTAGCTATGACTCAGGCCGACCACGGCCTACGGATGTGAGAGAAAGAGAGTACCAGCTGAAGACATGGTGGGGGCAGTGTCTGTTCTGGGACACGGATACTATGAGCTGGTCTGGGAAGGGATGTCATACCACTGCCAATTCTACACTCAATTCCACAGTCTGTCTGTAAGTAGTCTGTTATCTCAATAGCACTGATGGGCCCATGGCTTGGGCTAAGTGGTTAGCATACCTGGCTACTCATACTTCTCTGATGAACTGACCACAAGTTCGATTCCCACGCAAGATTTCCATCTAGCTTTCCAATGTATTTAAGTAATGAACACTATAAAGTAGATAATCGGTCATCATATAAGTCGAATAGTCTTGAATATGAAATTAAACCCTCCATACCACCCCCACCACCCCAAGCTCCCTATAATAAACCATACCTCTGCTTTATGTCATCATTGTTCTTAGTAAGGTATATATCCTCGCAATCGAAGTACAATTAATTATGAACAGTAACAATTTTGAGTTATTTTACATCAGTTAGCTGTTAAAACGTTAAATAGTTTCTTTCATTATAGAGGTGCTTTTTATGCATTTTCTCATATACATACTAGAATCTAGAAAGTGTTGGACAGTTTAACTTTAAAGTCCTGGTAACTCTTTTTTTTCTGTTGATTTGTTGGTAAATTTGATTGTATTTCTTTTGTAGGTGCAACCACATGACAATATTTGCCAGCCGCTTAGACCTTGTTCCAAATGACCTACGATTTACAAATGTGGAAGACTTCTTTGAGTAAGTTTGTCATCATTTTGTGGTACCTATGGCTTGTGTCACAGACCCATCTTAGCTTCCTTCAACATAACTATGACTTTAGCACTGGTCGTCATGGTAATCATGGACTACTCTGTGTACTCAAGTTTCTCTCTATGCGTAAATAATGAAAGCTATTCTGACATCACCCAGACATTAATTGGGAATAAAAATGAAAATTTTCATTCAGAAAAATATAGGGCCCTCGTCTGTGGTTGAGTGATTAACATTGTGGACTACTGATCCTCTCACAGGTTCAAGTGTCCAAGCCAGAGTCACCCCTGGTGATTTGGGCAATCGCTGGGGGAGTGGGGAACTTTTCAATTCTTGTGTATTCACTGTTAACAGTTATATGATGACAAGAATTCAAGCACATGCACATGTTCAGTCTCCTGTGATCCCATCTGGCTAAGGCAGTTTGTTGGAAGAGTAGCAATACACTCTTAACTAAGCACTGGAGGAAAATTAACTTTCCAACATTATGAAAACGCCTCACATCTTGGTTGTGGTAGTGGCATAAAACTCCAATCAGTCTCTTGTGGCGGATATTTTCGTTCCATAGTGAACATGTATGTATGATCATTGGCAATGATAAGGGTGTTGAAGAATGAAATGAAATGATGTAACCATTTTGTAAGAAACATAGCTCAACTCTAAATGTTTTTTTTTTTTTTTCTTCTTTTTTTTTTTCTGCAGTCTCCACAGAAGTCCGGTTATGTTTGCCTGGATAACAGCTGTATTTCTAATGTACTTCACTGCTGTCATTATTTGCCGACGAATAGATCTCCATGACGCCCGGAAAGGAGGTGTGGTCTATCTCCAAGACAACGCTTTAACTGACCATCAGAAATACGAGATCACCTTGGAGACCGGTTTTAGGAAAGGAGCCGGCACTTCAGCAAAGGTAAACATGGCAGTGGTAAAATCAATGAGAAGTCCCAAAGAAAGAATCAATAATCAACCTGATAAGGAAACGACACTGGTTTAAGAGTCCAATCACGAGACAAATAAACTTTCCCCATGCCCTTGAGGTTTTTGCTCTAAATCAATTTGAATTGTTTAGGTTTTTTAACAGTTACTGGTTTCTGTGTTTTTTTTATTGGATTTTTTTTTTTTTTAACTTAGTTGCTTTTGTTTCTTATTTCATCTACATGATTTTAAATTTTTTTAATGATTTTTGTGAAATGCCTCTGAGTTATAAGGTGCTTATATCTCTTTGAGACATTACAGAAGCATTCTGGACATTAATGCACATCTCTTCTTATAGCAAACAACTTGCTTGGGTCTATCAGCTTATACTCTCTATTTATAGTTATTTTATCATCTTAGGTGTGAGAAAGTATACGAACTAAACCTCCAAATTAACAGTGTGGTCATGGTCTTGATTGAAAATGGTCTTTGTACAAGACAAACTTCTGGCTTATTGGGGTAGCAAATAACTATTACCTAAAAGGGTAATACAAAATGGGAACAATCCAGAAAAACAGGGTATATTAAGTTTAGTTACCCGCTAAAAAAAAAGTTGAAAGTTTTTGGTGTTTAACCATAGTTCAAAGGTGTCTCACTTATATGAAGGTGGTGTACATACCTGTTTCACACTAACAGTCAGGTGGTGTGAAGTAAATGTCAGGTGGTGTACATACCTGTTCAACACAAACAGTCAGGTGGTGTGAAGTGTATGTCAGGTGGTGTACATACCTGTTCAACACTAACAGTCAGGTGGTGTGAAGGGTATGTCAGGTGGTGTACATACCTGTTCAACACTAACAGTCAGGTGGTGTGAAGTGTATGTCAGGTGGTGTACATACCTGTTCAACACTAACAGTCAGGTGGTGTGAAGTGTTTCTCTCTGACAAATAACCTTCATGGGTGATATTGGTAGGTAGTGAGCAAGTCTTTAAGGCATACATACAAGGTATGATGCATTGATTGACATGGGTTGAAAACCATGTTTGTTGTTTAACTCATATTGGCCAGGGCCTGTGGCTCAGTGGTAGCGAGTGCGCTTCCTGAACTGAACATGCTTCGATATACCATTCACGGGCTCAAGTTCGCCTTGCGACCATCGGGTATGAGCAAGTCACGTGTTCTGGCTCCGGCGATGGCAGGGGTGTGGTTTTTACGAGGTTTCCTCTCGGTTTTCCACAGGCATTTACCTCCAGATTGTCTAAAAACATAGCCCTAACCCACATAGCCCAGGTAGTCTGTAGAACAGCCTACATTCACTTAACTCTCTAAAAAGATACCTATTCTTTGTTAACTAACAGATAAGTGTGATATTACATGGAGAAGAGGGGATGTCAGAAACAAGAGAGTTGATAAGTGGAGATAGCAGACCTCTGTTTGAGAGGAATTCCAGAGACACCTTCGTCATGACGTGAGTATTATATTATCAGGTACTATTTACCTTGGTGATCATTTCTTGTCAATACATTACAATTCCTGTCCATTGTTTTTATGCAATGGTGAACTGAACAAGTAATCTTGTGCCCACATGTGAATAGTGTAACAATAGAGTTTAGGACGATTGTTATTCTTTCTTCTTTTTTTTTCTTGAATTTAGGTAAGTTTCTGAGAAATTATGAAATTTGAAGGTTTTTTTTACGACAGTGCTGTAGTAATTTCATTGTTCTTTAACCTTGAGTGAGTCACACAATGTGACTCAAGCAATCAGAGGGGGAGGCGGGGGGGGGAATGGAGCTAACAAGGTTTCATCTCGGTTTT
>JAVFBW010032962.1:1162-18321 GCA_034783835.1 Mopalia ciliata
AAGATAAGAAGACATTGCACGAGTTGAAAACTGCTCCGAGAAAAACATCAGAATTCCGAGAAAAAAAATCCAACCATGACTAAAAATATTCTAGTACAACTTTCGCATGAGTATTGTATACGGTGACTTGTAAGGGACATTTAGTGTTTTTTTTCTCACTTTTCTGTGTTTTTTCAGACATTACGATAGCTTCTAAGGGACATTTTAGGTTACAAGCCCCATATTCTATACCTTTCTTCCTCAATTTAGATCTGTCTTAAACAATGTATTCGGATTATATATATATATATTTTTTTTTATAGTTCTGTTTATCTTGTAACCGGAGCATCATTCCTTTATTTGTTGTTGTCTTCATTTTCTTGTAGACAGTTCATACTGATTGATAATTTCGGGTTTCTTGAGGTGGTTTTACTTGTTAACTATAAATATTGAATTCACCGTTAACAAAAGCAACAACAATCATGATATCATTTTGTTCCCCTATCCTAACGTTATATCCAGACAAATTTGAATGAACTGCGAATTGGCAAATTCAAAGTCCAGCGAATTTTCCTACAGATGACTTTAATAACATCATCCAGTCTAAGTTAATAGCAGTTTTCCTTCTGGTCCTTGTGTTATTGTTGATTGGTTTTTTTTCACTGTCTTCAAAACTTTTATGAATTTCCTATATCTGAGATTGCATCTAATCATGGCGAAAAAGTCTTCCCAACTGTATTATTTTCAATGATTCAATCACGCCATCCTGGCGTTGGACTTCGCAATTCTTGATGAAACTATCTAACCGATCAATAACAGTTTGTTTGGTAAAAAAATAACCTGGGTGAAACATTTCTTCTGTACTATTGTCATGGCCTTCCGCTTTTCCACCTTTCACGGCTGTCAAGATAGTACGACTTAAGGACATATATGTTCTCACTGGCGGTGAAATTTATCTTAATATCTGCAAAATCAGCGTAACGCGGTGAACGTACGTGTCCAGTTCTTCAACTGTCGTCTTGGGAAGTGTCCCATTAATTTTTCACCGGTCTAAGAGGCATGTAACAACGCTGTCCTCTGTTTGCATATCACATTGAGTTAGTATATTTGGCACATAAGCTCGCAAACTTGAAGAAACTCGCAACTTGTTCATCATCCGTTTTTGGTATCTGATCACCAATACTACGTTTCAATTCAGAGGTTACAGACTCTATAATAAAGTAGATACGGTAACAACTCTTGGGTCAAACCACAAATGAACTAACCAACAAAATCTGCCTGCTGAATTGTTAAGGCCTATAAAATTGTACTAAGAACGAGATGTACTGATACATCAGTGTACACATTTGATTAAAAGCAACAGGCGAATATGATTACCAAGATTAAGTGTCTATTAAATCACGTATATCACTGTTGTTGGAAACTGATGAAGCTCTTCATACGTGGGAAATTGACGGCAGCTCTTGGTAAAGTTTAGTTCTCGATGAATTACGGTCTTAATAAAAGTTTGAGCAAATAATACCCCATCGGAGGACAATTTACAAACGATGCATCACTATTTCTCACAATCGTACTAATATGTGTTCTTTATATTTTTGTAATGAATATTGGGTATTTCCCGTCCAGGGGATATTAAAATCGTGTCTTATATAATGCTTACGATGAGAGTTAAAAGTTCAAGGGTTTGTGCTTCTCTGTCTTCAGTGGTACATCACGTCAGACGGAAGTTCGCCTCCGCTGAGCTTTATTTTAAATACCCCAAAGCTGAAGCACATATAAAATATCTTTGCAAAACAACAATTCATACAAAAATCAACCGTTTAATTGATCTGTAGGGTAAATGATATGAAACAAATACCGTTAGGATAGAACGTTTATCTGAAATGTATACATTATACACTATGACTGACAGCTGTGTTTTTGTTAGGCAGCAGTGTAATCTCCAAGTTAATTGGTTGGCTGGATGGTAACAAAAAGGGTGTCATACAATCTCTTGACGAAAACAGTCTTTCGGAATATGCCAACTACAGTCAGCTTATGACAAGCCAGTCTTTGTTATTCATCGCAAGTATTGATCCATTCGTGTAAGTCAATCATAGAAAATTGGATCTTCTCAAGGAAAGTCAGTGTAGAAAATAATTAATTAAAGTGTCCAGCGCGTGGAACGTTTGTAATATAATATCATTTTCTAATGTTTTCCTTCATTTAGAGTTGATAAATACGTATGTGGTTATAGTAAGCCATTTATTTTGTTATCTCAAGGATGTGTTTGAAATGCCTTATATGTAACAATAAAGCCCACATTTTGATTAGTTTACAGATTTCGTCTTTAACAGTTAACATTTTTCCAGATTACCGGTATGATTTCTGATATCTTCTTTGATAACCAGCTGTTTACATAATTATTATTCTATTTGATATCATCATCAACACCTGCAAATTCCATCAGCATTTCACCAAATGCTTCCCTTTCCTCTTTTTACAAGGCTTGAAGAAACGTTATGCACTGTAGTAAAACACATTAGGCGGCTCTCCCATTCCAAATCCAGTCATTTACGGACTGCATAGGATTTCAAGATTTCAAGATAAAAAAAAATATACGGTTGTTAACATAGCCGGACGCAAACAAATATCGTCCCGACGTGTGAAGTGGAGAGTAAATCGAGCGCCAGAATCGTTATTTTATTCAAGGACCTATCTACAGAATTATCTTTATTTCTACAAGAACAATGTGTCTCATAGAATACGCCTCCGCCTCCTTCTGAAAAAGTTCCCATGCTTATTTTTAGCTTGTAAAAAAGATATTGGTTATGTCATGTTTTATGGACACATTTTCCCAGTGACCATTTCCCAGTGTTATCTCATCTAAAGTTTAGTTTATACCACAGTAACATCGACTGATAACTAGTTTTAACCAGTTTCAGTCGGCAGTGGATCGTTCCAGTTGACGATCGACGGCAACTAGTGAAATGCGATCATCTCTGATGCATCTATTGCATTGTCGTCCAGTTCCAGATAGTCACCCATGTTTTACTCTCGACGACCATTTGCAAGTGATCGCTGGTAGTTCATTTTTGCTTGGTTGCCGTAAGTTACATGTATATCGAATGGCAGTGTGACTTAAGGAGATCTTAACACATTTGTTCCGTGCAGTTTAAACATTTGCAAAATAAGAAGTTAACAGCTTTAATTAAAATGTTAAATTACTTACCATCTGTGGCTTTCAATACTGACATTTACAATATTACAAAGATTCGTCATGTTAGTAAAATGTTATTGAGTACGAAATTAAAGTGTAGTGAAACAATCAATGCCAAATGATGAGCAACAGAATATGTATGTTGTGGTGTTCTTTACTCTTTCTTAAAGGAAACCACATTGTATTGAATATCAGTCCATTATACAATAGAGAGTTCTCTTTGAAGGGATGTGACTGTTAATAACTGTATTACATTTAACGCGATACACTTACATGTATACTCATGATATATGCGATCTATGTTTGTTGTGTGTGCTTGAACATTGAATATATCACATTGCAGCCTGAACGGTTCAGAACAGGTATATGTTTTTGTTTACGGGCAATAGAGGAAAAACGGTCGGCAGTTCGTTATCGTTAACAGCATCATTTCATCAGGCCATCTTGTTATATTCTAAATAAATCTTTTTCAGTTATCTCTACCTTCGGTGATATTATTTTCTTGCGTCAAACTTTTCAGAAACACACCAATTATGTTCGTGAAAGGAACTTGAGGGGAATTTGTCTGTTTGATTACTGTTTTCCAAGTGTGTTTTTTAAAGTAGTGCCTGTTTGGAATGAAGTAGTGTTGAAACAGAACGTGCAGAAGACTTTATCCACAGAATGTCATCAATGTACTCTCGAATGTCCGCTTATTAAACTTCCACAGTGCAGAGCTGCCAACCCAGAAAAATTGCAATAAGGTGTTTGGAATAACAATAAAATTTTTATTAGACACACATCGCTTCAAGTTATTCTAAGTAACACTTAAAGGATATTATGTTTCATACTCTTGTTACATACATTAATTATTACATTCTAAATAAAATAGTCATTAACTATTGGTATTGTTTTGGCGCACATCATTTAATAGAATGAAGCCACCACTCAAACAAATAAACAACGAGCTGCCAACTCGGTGTATTCTGGACCATTTTGTACAAATAATGTATGTAAAATACACCAGAAAGCCATCAAAATACACAAATACATTTTTATTCTATGCTATACTGTAACACGAAAATACACGAAATGGTAAGAAAATACACCTAAACAAAATTTTTGGAAAGCAATCTGTGTCCACCTAACTTTTTGTCGTGCACCACATTAAGGATTTGATTGATTGGTGTTTAACACACAGACGATTTATTGGCCGTTGAGAATGATAACATTTATAATTACCAAAATGTATTTAATTTGATGAGGATTATACTTGCATACACCTAAAGCTACACACTCAACTGCCTTGCCAAGTTTATTGTTCAATAATATTAGACGAATAAGACAGCTTTCAGGTTCATTCATTGTGAGCAATTGTAAAAAATACACTAATTTACTGACCCAGTGGTAATGCTTCCCAAATAGAAACATTTGCCGCCTTTTGTTTGGGTGAAAATTCGTGTAGTGAAATGTAACCGTACAGCACAACCGTAAAATGTTGTCCTTTTTACACCACCATAAGAACAAAGTATACTTCTATGAGGATATAAGACTTGGTTTATTCCGAATTGTATTTTGAGTGAAAATCCATAAAGAGATTTTATCTAAATTATGTGCTTAGCGATACTACTAAGAGTATAACTGCTATTGAATGAACAATAAAGATACTCCGTTTCAAGGATGATTTATGTCGATCATTGAAGTCTTTGTTTAATACTTATATAGACGTGTAACAATAGAGGCGAAGCGATGTTCGGAGTAGGTATAATTATTATTTCTTATCTGGAAATTACTAACACCAGTTACTTCGGAAGATCCCTTTCTAAATTAAGAAACATCAGCAGAAAGAAAACACCAATGAATACGTATCAGTAAATCATGAGTTATTTATTCATGTTCGTATATGACTGACCTATATAAGTATAAGAAAGTCACATATCAACCGTGGCACCGAAACTCTATTCAACGACTGCTCTTTTCTCAGAAAAAAGTACATGGAAAAATCTTCTCGGGATAATTGTTTATAGAACTGTCAGTTCCATTCATCGAGTCACGTTTTTCTTTACCACATGGAGAGTCTATGTCATATACGTAAGGAAAATATCTGGCCATCGATCGAGAATTTCTTAACAGACTGGAATTGTTTTTTTTTATGGCGGAATATAGACGAGACATTTCCCTTTGTGCTTTAACAATATGTTATTTTTACGCTTCTTCACGTCATTCTCACTTTGCACAATTGATGCATTTAGCAGTTGCTACAATAATTGTTTTGGTAGAGCATTAGGCCTATACGTGGCCGATAATCCAGATTGGATTGGCTTTGGTGACAATATCATTACAATGTTCCTTAAGCGATATCTGTGATGACAAATTCCCCATTTCGCTAACCGAAGAATTCATCAACACAGGGTGATAAAATAGTGGCCATTATTTGAGCATTTTCCAAATACAGAAAAAATAGACTATTCTCTTGCTAGATTTCACACGTCTTCAGGAAGATTTCAGACTGACGAACTAAAGATAGCTTGGGATAAAAATCTAAGTGCAACACTTGTTCTGTATTTTTGGCATGGACACGATCCATGACTCTCGAAAGAATCGCCATCAATCAAGCGGTAACTCGTTTCTCCGTGGACTATTGAATACAAGAATATATCTCCATATTCACAAGTTCAGCGTGACTCGATGAATAGATGTTTGCAGTTCTATTGCCAATGGTCTGAAACAGTTTTCCCTCTTTTATTGTCAAACCAATAAGAGACATCTTCATCTTCACCTCACGTTCTCGAGTAATTACTTTTAGCATGCTCAGCTCGCCGAGGTAGTATCCAGTTATAGTATGTTGATTTGGCGATTTGACTGTATCTGATTTGTTTATTTTACCACATCGCTACGTAGTAAACCAGGCCTGTCAGTTACTATAACAAGATAGACACGGAACTAGTAATATCTACGAACAAACATTTACTGTAAAACAAGAAATGTTTGATAGACTTATATTTTTATGTCAACCAGATACACTTAAATGTTTTTTCGGGCCGTTGGAGGGAGCGTACCTATGTCCTGATATTCTCAGAAGTAAGGGCCAACATGAAGATGATCTAATTGTGGTGCCTTGTGATTGTCCTATGTCTGTTGATCGATGGGGTTGATCGACGTATCCTCTACATTTAGGCTGGCATGCCGTCATATGTAAGAAAATATCTGATGTATAGGGTTAAACCCCAGTTAAACGAACAGACTGTAAATATTCTAGTAATGAGACAGTGTTGAATAAGACAATTTGATTAAAGTTTATGATAAATGTATATGTGTATCACTAATCCCTACACATTGATGGAGTACCGCGTCTGAGACAGCCGACAAATCTGGGTCATCCATTGACTAATGCAGGTCTGATCAAAATAGTGATCACTGACCCATTAAAGCTCATTACATTAAAGATACGTCACTACTTTTGCCAATCATGTTAATGTAGGTTATTATATTTTTAGAAATAAAATAATATGATTTTATGTTACTCGCTGTTATCCCATCGTCATATTATTTAGCATATCATTGTGGCCAAAACGTCCTTTCCGTGTAAAGAGGGCGTGAACAAGATATAAACAATACCACTTAACACAGATTTTTAAAATTTGGAAAAACATTGGTCTTGCACTTAACTACATTCCTATTTTAAAATGAGATCATTCCAATCGAATTTTTTTTTTTTTTATGGCAACAAAATGATACATAATAAAGATAATAGTATACCAGACGACGTGAACACGTTTTGAGCAATACCACTTAACACAGGATTTTAAAATTTTGGAAACACATTGGTCTTCCACTTAACTACACTTCTGTTTAAATTGGCGTCATTCCAATAAAATGTTATGTCTGTCAGTCCGTCCATCTATATAGAGGGTGTGAATAAGATAAAAACCATACCACTTAACACCGCTTTTTCCAAATTTGGAAAACACATTATTCTTACAATTAAATACGTTCCTATTAAAAATGGGGTCATTCCAATCTAATTTATGGTTTCCATGGCAACATAATGATAATTATAGTATTACAGATTAGTGAACATAGTAAAACCATACCACTTAACACAGGTTTTTAACATTTTAGAAACTCATTGGTGTTACACTAGAATATTTCCTATTTAAAATAAGGTCATTTCAATAAAATTTCTGGTTGGATAACTGTAAGATTTAACTATTGCCATGATTTAAGCAGAGTTGCAATGGATAATACTTAGACAGATTTTCCACGCATATAATTGATAATATGTTTATGTTTTTTAATAAGAATTGAAAGCTCCCAATCTTTAGTTCATGATATACCCATCTACATGGGATAGTTCGTAGGATGCGTATAATATAGATGGACGGTTTAGGTAAATAGTTATTGTCCTGTTATTGTATAATAAATAAGAGGAACCGGTCCTAAAGATTCGTCACTGTTTTATCCCAAATTTGCATTGTTTCCAGAAATAATCGTGTATGCATGGGAGTGGTATTGTATAAGCGTATTGCACAATCTGCTGGAATACTTCTAGCAAAGTTATCAAAGTTACCAATTTAATCCACCTTTTTCAGAAAAAGACCAATCCCGTGAAGAGTTTGCAATATGTTTAACTGTGTATGATGGAAATGTATGTATGTATGTATGTCTACATGTATGTTTGTGGTTGTGTCATGGTATCCTTTGTTCCCGTGATCCTGGATTTAGGGGCATATACTCATTTTCCCGCCTACAAATGGCTGTACTTTGTGACATGAAGTCTAGCTGGTAGATTCATCTGTATCGAGTAAATAGTTTTCCTTACACCGGTGCACTATAATAAAGAAAAGCAAAATGTGAATTAGTTTTGATTGTATAAGCTGTAACAAACAGGAAAGGATTAATAGAATTAGTAGGAAAAACCAACCAATAAAACCAATACTATCGAATCCGCAAACAAATCCCAACATAAATCAAGCCCATTCAAACGGAACTATTACAATAAAATTGCGTGTCCGTTTGAATTGGCCGTAAGATTTCTGGTCAAAAGTAAAATGTTAATTCCTGCGTCATACATGTATTTATGCTTTCCAACGCGTATGTTTGGCCATTTTCAGTTCATTTAGAGAAATTTTCAACATTTCCGCTGAAACTTCGGATATAATTCGACAATGATCTTATATATAACAATTGCAATAATCTCCTACCATAGCCTACTTAAAACACCAATTAGTATTGCGTGAAACATTTTTAAAAATAATAGTTTGAAGGAAAAAAAAAAAAACAGCGTTTATTCCGCAGGGAATGTTACATTTTGATTTTAGAGAATATATGTCTACTTTATAATTGACACCAATAGTTGATCAAAGAGTATTGATACAAATTGACGGTTCATTATCCTGAATACCATACCGATATGTTGCTAAAGTGCTAAAACTAATATTAAATTTTTTTATGAACCGTTAAATTATTTCCCGGTAAACACATCCAGCATGGTCAGAATAAGTGTGATGCTTGTACCCAAACAATCCTAGAGGTTCTCGGACATACTACAAGGCTAAATTACATTGGTGAGCTGGACATGTCAGGGGTAACTCGAGAACGTAAGATGATGGGAAAGCATGAAACAATCGTTTACTTTATGCATCGTTACTGGTTTGAAAAAATGATAGAACATTTTCTAAGACGATTGATAATAGAACTGGAAACTTCTATTCACAAGAGTCACTCTGAACTTGTGAATATGGAGATATATTCTTGTATTCAATAGTCCGAGTAGAACGGAGATCAATCGCAGTTCTATTAACAGACATGGAGCGTGTCTACGATAGGAACACAGAGGAAGTATTTCACTTGGCTTTTGTTCACACCAATCTCTTTTTGCTTCGCTTGACATCTTCTTCAAGATTTGTTAAGTCTGGCGCCCAGATGGTTTGATTGCCTTCATTTGAAAAATTCCCAAATAGTGGCAGGTATCTAAGTATTGCAGTTTATCAATTTCTAATATTGTTTTTGTCCCAGAACATCTAGGATTTTTAGCTGCGACTGAGCAGCTCTATAACTCACTCTGTCTGTTTGTCGGTTGGTCTGTCGGTCGATCCAACATTCCCTCATGACGACGTGAACAGGATAGAAGCCAAACCGCTTAAGATAGAGAGTTCAAATTTAAAATGCAGCTTAACATGATGCTAAACATAAATCCTATGGAACATGGGATCATTCCGAACAAATTCCATGGCAACAAATATGTCCGGATCTGTCCCTTTTTTTGATATGACCACGTGAACAGGATAGAAGCCAAACCGCTTAAGACAGAGACTTCAAATTTGGAATGCAGCTTAATATGATGCTTAACCATACACCTCTTGCAAATGGGATCATTTCCAACAATTTTCATGTTTTCATGGCAACAAATATGTCTGGATCTGTTACTTTTTTTACATGACTACCTGAACAGGATAGAAGCCAAACCACTTAAAACAGAGAGTTGGAATGCAGCTTAATATAATGCTAAACTACATTCCTATTGAAATTGGTATCATTCCCAACACATTTCAGGTTTCCACGACAACAAATGATTCCTGATCTGTCCCTTTTTTTGACATGACCACGTGAACAGGCTAGAAGCCAAACCGCTTAAGATAGAGAGTTCAAATTTGTAACACAGCTTAATACGATGCTAAAATAAATTCCTATTGAAAATAGGATCATCCTGAAAAAAAATCAGGTTTCCATGGCAACAAATATGTCCGCATCTGTCCCTTTTTTTAACATGACCACCTGAACAGGAAATAAGCCAAACCGCTTAGGATAGAGAGTTCAAATGTGGAATGCACCGTAATATGATGCTAAACTAAACTCCTGTTTAGAATGAGATTAACGCTTTTTTCGACATGACCACGTGGACAGGATAGAAGCCAAACCGCTTAAGATAGAGAGTTCAAATTTGGAATGCAGCTTAATACGATGCTAAACTTTTATTAACAATGGGATCATTGCAACCAAATTTCAGGTTCCCATGGCAACAAATACGTCTAGTAAAGGAGAGCTTAATGTCGCTGCTATAGCGATTCTACGGTCGTTTTTGCTTCAAGCCACTGCAATTATTCTGAACATGCGGATGTGTTTGCGATGAAAGCATTCAAAGATTCATAAAACTATCGATGACTTTTTAATATTAGATTTAGCGGCTTAAAATATATATCGGTATGGTATTTAGGATAATGACACCTTCAATTTGTATCAAGATTCTTTGTTAAACTATTGATGTCAAATATAAGTAAATAAATGAATATTTTAGAGACAAATATTCTCTAAAATTAATATGTTACATTCGCGTTGTGAAATAAAGATAGTTTAATTATTTCTGCATTACAATGAAAACATTAATCTAAAAAATGAAAACATTAATCTAAAAAATGACGTCTAACGACTCATCAAACGGTGGATTTTTTATCTTCAAATTATTAGGTGTTTTAACAATGTTTCACGCCATACTTATAGGGATTTCACGTACAATATGGTGGGAGATGATTACAATTGTTTCATATAAAACATCGTTGTCTAACTATATCGAAGTTTTAACGGAAATGTTGAAAATATATAGACAATGAATTGAAAATGGCCAAACGTTTGTGTTGAACTGCATAAATATGACGCAGGGTTTAACATTTTACTTTGAAATCATTTCTGCCAAAAGTGTTTCAACCAGATTTCTTTCAAATAGAATATATAGTCACACACGGAACCATTTAATGACAATGTTGTCAAACAAGATAATCCATTCAGTAAAAAATGTTCTGAAGATGAATGGACATGAATTATTTAGGTTTAGTTTTTTTGATGGGAAACCTTCGCTTTGCGACATTACATTTCTTTTATTTTATGATCATACGCAGCCTGGATTTATCCAGCGAATTTCATAAAAACATGTTTGGTTTTTTTTTAAGAAAACGTCAGAATATTGCAGTGTTTTCTGATTTAAAATAGAACACTAGAGTAACAACTTATACACGACATAAATAACTGTCCGGAATGAGAATGGCTTCACGAAGATATCACATAAAAGCGTATTAATTGTAAAGGGTTGTATTTCGTCTGTATTCTCGTCATAATCAGCATTCCTATGTGTTGAGAAAGTCTCGATCAATAACCAGAAATCTTCTGTACCTATGGATCAATGCAGTGAGGAATCTATCTTCATTTGGAAAAGGGCAACGTGACTCGGCGAATGGTTGCCGACGCTTCCATAAACAACATCCATAGAAAAGATTTTTTCATTTATTTCAGTGATAAAAAGGCCTACATCGTACAGATTTTACTTGAGCAGAGAAATCTTACGACCTATTCACATGGACATGTAATTTTATTGGAATAGAGCCGTTAGCATGGGCTTGATTAATGCAGAAATAAATATTAAGGCGGGATTTGTTTACCTGTTCGATAGTATTGGTGTTATTCGTTGATATTTCTTAAATGATTTATATTGCTCCAATCTCGTTTTGTTACAGCATATACAATCAAAACTAATTCATACTTTTTTCTTTCCTTTATTATAGTGCACCGGTCTAAGAAAAAAAAATTAACACAATATAGATGAACCAGCTGAAAAATTTCAAAAGGGTGGAAATATTTCACAAAGGACAGCCATCTTTAGGCGGGAAAAAGAGTATAGGCTGCTAAATTCAGGATCACGGGAACGAAGGATACCATTTTGATTGATTGATTCTTTATTCACTGAATTTTAACACAAATTTCACAGATTTAAAAAAACAAACAAATATTCAGCGGGAATAAAACCCCAAAGGGGTTGTTGTATCCCAAAAATTGAATTATTATATTAATACGTATATAGAACAAAGATTAACAATTAGTAATTCATTTTAAGAAAGAACATATGTACAATATAAAATAAAAATTCCACATAGCACCTAATAAAAAATATATCAGAGCATTATCAATTTACTGTTAATATACCAATTCTAAAATAAACAACAAATATATTAATGATAAAAACACAAAACAAAAAGAAGTGAGTGCAAGATGAATGACACAAAACACATATACTTTTGCGCGAGAGTTTGTGCTAGGAATGATAGAATACGATTGTAATTCCAATTGCCAAGATGTCATTCGGTTCCATGGAAAAAAAATTGGCAATTGGCGGGATTTTTTTAAATTTTAGGACTGTGGTTGAAATATATTCCAACACCAAAATTGTTCTGTTTTCATGTATAAAAATACGCCAAGGTTAGATTTTTCAGTGAGAGTTATTTCTAGCTAATTTAACAAACCAAAAACCCAACTAGTAGTATTGTAAAGAGCACGCTTATATAATCCGTAAACACGAACGACCCCATTTTATTTCTAAAGTATACGATAAACCACATTAACATGATTGGCAAAAGAAGTGACGTGTCCTTAGTCAACTGAGCTCTGATGGACCAGTGATCACTATTTTGCTAAGACAGGCATTTGTCAATGGATATACCGGTGACCCAGATCTGTCAGCTGTCTCAGACGCGGTACTCCATCAATTGGTAGGGATTAGTGATACACATCAGATACCCGAAACTTTTATCAAATTATCTTAGTCAACACTGCGCCATTACTAGAATATTTAGTCTGTTTGTTTGAATACAGTTTAACGCAATACATAAGATTATTTCACACATATGACGGCAGCCAACCCAATTGTTTAGAAAACCTATCTCAACACCGTTGCTTCGAACACAGGACAATCACAAGGCGAAATGCGATGGCACCACAATGAGATCAGCTGCATGTTGGTCTTTAGTTCCGATAATGCCAGGACGTAAGTAAACTCTCTCAAACCGCCCGAAATACATTTAAGTGTATCTGGTTTAAATACAAGCCTATTCAAAATTAAATGTTTTACATTAATTGTTTGGTCGTAGCCATTAGTAGTCCCTTTTCTATATTTTTAAGGTTACTGACAGGTCTGACGTACAAGTAGCGATGTGGTCAAATAAACAAATCAGACAGGATCAAATCGCCAAATCAAAATACAAGAGGAGATTGATTACCTTGGCGCGGTGAGCATTCTAAAAGTAAATACTTAAGATGAAGATGAAGATGTCTCTGATTGGTTTGAAAAAAAGAAAAATAAGGAAAACTTTCTCAGACCACTGATAAGAGTACTGCTAACATCTATTCACCGAGTCACGCTGAACTTGTGAATATGGAGATAAATTATTGTGTTCAATAGTCCATGGAGAAGCGAGCTGCCGCTCGATTGATGGCAATTCGTTCGACAGGTATGGATCATGTACATGGCAAGAATGCATAACAAGTAATGCACTGAAGATTTTTTTTATCCCAAGCAATGTTTAATTCGCCAGTCTGATATCTTCCTCAAGATGTGTGAAGTCTAGCAATAGGATAGTTTGTTTTTATGTATTTGTAAAATGCTCAAATAGTGACCAGCATTAAATCATCCTGTGTTGTTGAAGTCGTCCATTAGCAATATCACCGATTATCAATTTTGTTACAAATATCGCTTAAGGAACATTATGATCACATCGTCAGACATGCCAATCCAATATAGAATATCAGCCTCGTACAATGCTTAGCCAAGACAATTACTGTAGCGGCATGCAGCTAAATGCATCAATTGTGAAAAGTGAGAATGGCGTGAAGAAGGGTAAAATAACACATTCGCAAAGCGAAATGTCTCGTCTATATTACTTTATAATAAGCATTCCAGTTTGTTAAAAAATTCTCGATCGATGGCTCGAGATTTTCCTTACCTTTATGCCAAAGAATATCCGCGTGGTAAAGAAGAACGTGACTCGATGAATATAAACTGACAGTTCCATAAACAGTTATCCTGAGAAGGTTTTTTCTATTTAGCATTTTTTCTGGGAAAAGAGCAATCGTTTAATAGACTATCGTTGGCTACGATTTTGGCCGATTAACGCTGATATGTGATTGTCCTATACTTATATAGGCCAGTTATATACGAACATGAACTCACGATTTACTGATACCTATTCATTGATGTTTTCTTTCTGCTGATGTTTCTTAATTTAGAAAGGAAGCTTCTGAATCAGCTGTTCTTTAAGGCAACTGGAAAAACGTGACCATTAAACACGACTGGAGCGATACCTCTTTTACAAGGTAAACATAAGCATGGTGACCTTTTGGGGTGGGGGCAGCAGCGATATATTCTACGAGTCACATTGTTCTTTTACAAATAAAGATACATTCCGTAAATCCTATTCAGTCTGTGAATGATTGAATTTGTTTGATTGGAATGGGAAAGGATTTCCATATCAAATACATTCGAATCAGCCGCTGCATGTGTTTTACGACAGTGCATAATGTTTCTACAAGCCTTGTAAATAGAGGAAAGGGACGCATTTAGTAACATGCTGATGGAAAGTGCTGGTGTGTATGATATGGTATTCTAATATTCATGCAGACATCATATGTCACTAGTAACTATTAAACATGCTGGTGGAATTTGCTGGTCTTAATGATATCGAATAGAATAATATACATGTTGTCAGCAAAAATGTTAGAATATGTTAACTATTAAAGACGAAATCTGTAAACTAATCAAAATGTGGGTTATATTGTTACATATTAGGCATTTAAAACACATCCTTGAGATAACAAAATATATGGCTTAATATAACTGATTGGACCGGTTAAATGGTTAAATACCATACTTATATATCAACCTAAAATGAAGGAAAACAGTACAAAATACAAATATTGTATTCCAAACTTTCACCAGCTGGACATATTCATAAATCGTTGTATTCGCTGACATTCCTGGGGAAGACCCAATTTTCTATGAAAGACTGATGTATGGTGGCCGAGAGCTGCCATCTAATAATTTTTATTTTATTATATCGAAAATAAAATCAAATTAATACAACTTAATAAAAAGGAAAATAAAATGATAATAAAAACCAAGTTAAAATGAAAATTAAGATAAAATGGAAATAAAACAGGAGGTGGGAGGTGAAAACAGTCTTTTGGCCATGGTTGCTGTTTTTTTCTACTTCATGCGAAGGGCTGCTAATAGTAATAAGTGAACCTATAATTGGGCCAATATATGAACTCAGGAATGTAACATTACATGTAGGCCCAGTGATTTCCCGTTTCAAAAAATCAACAAACTTTCATTTTTCGTGTTTCCGTTTAACACCGTTAATTCTCCTAATTGCGTCCATTTTCTGTGATCTCGGAAAATCACTGGGCCTCTTCATGTAAAACTAAATTACAAGGAAACATGCTACATGTTCTGACATAATTAGAGAGCAGAATTAATTTGGTGGAGACTTGGACATATAACCACAAAGTATAAGGCACAGGGCCCTGCGAACAACTCGATCCAATTCTGTTTCACAAAGCTTTGTTAGCTCGGTCTTTCTCGGCACCTTCTTATAGCCACTAGTAACGATGCTAAAAGGCACAACTACAGTTAATGGTTAATGTGCCTACCAAGTTTCATAAAGATTGGCTTTATAATTTTCTAGTTCTGCTCCGAAAACAGATTGGAGCCTACAGGATGGATGGACGGACGGACGGACGGACGGACGGACGGACAGACGAAAGGACGCTGATCTTACCATAATACGACCGATTTTTACAGTTGGTAAGCAACCTAACTATTTTAAGTTACAAAAATATGTCTAACTTTGCACTAGCAAAGATGCTTGCTTAGAGTATGATAATGATGCTAAAGAGGAATTCAATTAATAGACCTTTCCCAATGGAAACTGTGAAGGGCAAAATTATTAGTTTCAGGCTGGTCCACCACCTAAAGGGCAAATAGTTAAAGAAGCAAGAAATGATAGCCATTTAGCCATGATAAGGAAGTGTGATACCAGCCGTGATAGCAAACAATGGTGAAAGGGGAGAAATAACCATTTTTTTACAGTTGGTAAAGCCTGGGTCACAACCCACAGTGCGTGTTTTTAGTCCGTACGTTTTTTGGAGAGGCGGTACTTGATATGAATCCGTAGATCAAACGTAGCTAGAACGCAGCGAAACTTCCTCGTGCATTAAAAGTGCTACGGTCTGTCTGCCTGCTCCCAAATCCGTACTTAGGCGGTACTCACCACGTACGGATCTCCAAGTTTTGCCCACGTTTTTGCAAGTAGACAACACGCACTTGCAAGTATGGCGGGTTGGGACCTTGGCTTTTGCAACCTAACTGTTTTAAGTTACTAAACTATGTCTAACTGTGCACTAGCAAAGATGCTTGCCGAGAATATGATAATGATGGCACAGAGGAATTAAATGAATAGAATTTTCCCTATAGAAACGGAAACTGTGAAGGGAAAAATTATTAGTTTCAGACTGGTCAACCACCTAAAGGGCAAAATAGTTAAAGAAGCAAGAAATGATAGCCATTTAGCCATGATAAGGAAGTGTGATACTAGCCGTGGTAGCAAAGAATGGTGAAAGGGGAATAATGATATAAAACATGCATGTAAATGTCATGCAATGACTTTTTTTCTAAACTGTCACCAAAAAGAATGTACATATATGAGCTTGCTGATCATGTTACCAGCACTCATTACGAGGAAGAAGACTATCAGGAGTGCCTATACTAACAATTATACCTGATGACATTTAAACAGTAGAAAAATGTATGAAGAAATCAAATTGTAATCTGGATATTTATCTATTTCTAAAAATACAATGGCAGATGGCTTTTCTTTCACCTATTATAGGACAACAAGTCTACTTACCATTGGATTCACTGATGATTCTTTTCCAGTTGCCGGCCTGTTAATGAAAGGTGAGTGATTACTCGCATGCGCCTTGTGCTCGCCTAAAATTAAAATAAGACAAGAAGCTTGCCACTTGCCTCGGCCATTGTTCAAAAATGAGTTTTATTTGAATTAAATTTCAAAAGTTCATCATTTTCAATAGGAGTGCAGTTCAACATAATTTTAAGCTGCATTGCAAATTTGAACTCTCTATCTTAAACGGTCTGGCTTCTATCCTGTTCACGTCATCATGT
>JAVFBW010033073.1:0-18319 GCA_034783835.1 Mopalia ciliata
TTATCAGAGGCCATGCGGTGGGGTGCGTGTTTTCCTGATAACGGGGTTCCAGTGGCAGAGTTTAATGTGGAGGAGACTGGAGCCACTCAAGGTCTAGGGTAAGACAAACTTGTCTCTCAGTTATCAGAGGCCCATACTGTGGGATGCGTGTTTTCCTGATAAGGGGGTTCCAGTGGCAGAGTTTAATGTGGAGGAGACTGGAGCCACTCAAGGTCTAGGGTAAGACAATCTTGTCTCTCAGTTATCAGAGGCCCATACGGTGGGGTGCGTGTTTTCCTGATAAGGGGATTCCAGTCGCAGAGTTTAATGTGGAGGAGACTGGAGCCACTCAAGGTCTAGGGTAAGATAATCTTGTCTCTCAGTTATCAGGGGCCCATAAGGTGGGGTTCGTGGGTTCCTGATAAGGGGGTCCCTGTGGCTGAGTTTAATGTGGAGGAGACTGGAGCCACTCAAGGTCTAGGGTAAAACAAACATATTTATCAGTTGTCAGGGGTACATTCGCTGGGGTGCATGTGTTCCTGATAAGGGGGTTCCAATAGCTGATCTTAGTGGAGCCACTCAGGGTGTAGGATAAGAAAAACATAACATATAGTTATCAGTGGCCCATTAGCTGGGAGCCATGTGTTCTTGATAAGGGGGTTCCAGTGGCAGAGTTTAAGGTGGAGGAGACTGGAGCCACTCAATGTCTAGGGTAAGATAAACTTGTCTCTCAGTTATCAGGGGCCCATTGGGTGGGGTCTGTGTTTTCCTGATAAGGGGGTTCCACTGGCTGAGTTTAATGTGGAGAAAACTGGAGCCACTCAATGTGTAAGATAAGAAAACCATGTCTCGGTTATTGGTGGCCAATTGGCTGGGGTCAAGTTGTTCCTGATAAAGGGGGTTCCAGTGGCTTAGTTTAATGTGACAGAGACTGGAGCCACTCAAGGTGTAGGATTAATGAAACCATGTCTTTAGTTATCAGGTTAGCTGGGGTCCATATGTTCCTGATAATTGGATTCTAAAGGCTAATGTGTAGGAAAGTGAGTCCACCCAAAGTCTAGGAGAAAAAAGCTTGTTGTGGATTTCACATTTCACACCAATCTCTAAATCAGTCAGTCATCAGTGAATGCTAAAACATGCAAGAATATTGTAAATTGGATAAAATAATATTTTCTTTCTTTCAAGTACAAAGCTTTCTGTTAAATGCAAATTCTACTAAAATTATATTTATATATACAGTAAACTAATGATTTATCAGTTTTAATAACATTGTTATTGTATTTAAGAAATATATGAACTAAAAATCATTCACGTGATTATTTAAATGATGTATAATGAGTTCTATTTTATCTTTGATTAATTTCTATGAAATGTATAAGAATTGTACCCAAGGGTTTTACACACGACTGTTAAGGTTTTCGGCTCTACATGTATCTGTAGTCTTTAAAAATTCATTTCTTTCATATGATTATAATTGCTTTTAATAAAATAATAATTTAATATCTATTTTCAGTTTCCATTTTTCTGGTCCAGCTGGTGAGTGGGTCCCTAAAGCCTTGGCTCCATAACGGATTTTTGGTCTAACTTGGAATTTAGAGGCCATCGCCATCTTATGATTTTGATGCATTTTATCATATGGGCTACACCTTAGCTCTTAGGGTGTTTTTAGGTTTTAACTTTTTGCATTGTTATATAACGTTAATTAATTAACATATATTTATAAAGGCAATCACTGGCACAGGGATGTAGATCAATTAAAATTGAAGAATCATCTTATGTTCTAGATAACTCCCAGAGGCAAGTTTATCAATTAACCTTTATCTCAAGTTGTGTTATGGGTAACCTACAGACATCTTGAGAGACGGTAATAACCATAAATATGGTGTATAAAATATTGTTAAAATTGTAGCAAACAAGATATATTTATAGATATTTCTATGTTATCTTTATTTCCCCAAAATTTCTATAATATAAATTGATGTTAATGATAATTTGTATGGATTATTCTTTTTTAATCTCCTATAGAGTAAATTGTTTCTATTTTGTGCTTTAAAAAAAATATCTTACTCCCAGTGCTTCTTTTGAAAAGAAATTTGATAGAAATTAGTTACAATAACAGTATTATATTTTTCTTAAATATTTTCTAACTACAAACCAGAAGAAGAACATGTTCATTTTGAATAGGTATATACAAGACTGATTGTTCCCATCAGTCATGTATGGTAAAAACTTTATTTTTTCTAGGTATATATATTTAGCATAAAGCTAGTCTACCATGTGACCTATCCTATCGTTGTTATTAATGCAATCATTGATCAGTTAATAAATATGTTAATACTTTATTCTGATATGTACATAGTGTCTAAGGTTTTGTTTCCTTTTACTTTTGTTCCTACTCTGTACATGGAATACTGTTAAATCGATGTTAACAGTAGTGTATTTTGGTGACTATTAAGATACGGAGTTTTGTATTTCTAAAAGTCTATTATACAACGTACCCTTAATTCGACTAGAGATACACATAACTATCATCGGCTTAACGGCTAGCCGTGGTCGATGTTCAGGCAACGAGTGTCTGGTTCATGAGAGACTACCCTGAGTGTAGACTTGAAATATTATTAGAACCGAAAGCTCCGGTAACTTCCACTCTATAGGCATGTTCACCTGCATGTAATAAAAAGATACAGGTGATATTCAATTGGGATATTATAGCCTACCTGTAATAAACCGGTATATGTCTACCTAATTGAAGAGCACATTTCAAATTACCAGTTCTTTAGCATGGCGTACATAAACTCACACGGTTACCTTGCGAAGCGATGTTTTGAAATTCTGCCTTTAGGTGACACCAGTAGCCCGCGACTCCCTCTGGGCAGTTATGGTGATCGGCTTATTAGATGCGTCACGAACAATCCCATAAATTGATTACTCTTGTTCATCACACCTATGTTACAAATTGATGGTACATTTGTTTTCGTTTTAGATAAACTACACTTCTAACACTTGGGGTAAAACTCAAATACGTTAATGGTTCATCGATACGTATTTATAAAACTACAATAAAACGAAGATGCAAATTTGTAAAGATACAAGCAACTAAAACAATAAACCAACAGATACACTTAGCACTTTATGGCGATGATCCATGCAGGGGCAGTTGGGAGCTGTACAGTTCTACACAGCCGAAGCCGCGTTCTAGGCCATTTTCGGAATATATTAGATCCATTAGGATATACAATTAATTACGTCACATATGGCTTTTAATATAATTTCTTTGGCAATCAGTTTTTTTAGCTCACAAAGTTTCTGACAGCTAATGAGTAATTTGTAGTGTTTCTTATACAGTTGCCGACCTAAAAACAGTGAGACCTACAAACAGTGAGACGAGGTTATAAATGCTTCTCGGCCTCGTTTGTGAACACGCTAGCTTGGTATGCAATATTCATGCTTGTATGTGCTGTGAATACGATAAGTAGATAACTGATTCAAAGATTAACTTAACACTTTGAATGTAACCTACAGCCTTTAAGCCAATGGATGGGATTAAATTTCACCAAGTTCCGTAAAACAAGATGGCCGCCATTGAATCAGTTTAGAATATACATATCTGTTTATATTGTGAACACGATAATTCTGTAACAAATTCGCGAATTACCTTGGAATATGACCCACACCTATTAATACATGTATAAATCATTGCATTAATAAAAATCCTTGCAACAAAATGACCGCCATTGGATAATTTGTCAATGTTCACGACTATTTGTTGTGAACATGATAATTTGAGAACAAATTCAACGAATAACTTGAAACATTTTCATTAGTTTTTTCCCATTTAGACAAAGGATGGGATTTCATTTCACACTGGAAGCATTTGCATAATTTGACAATATTCATGTATCTTAATGTTGTGAACTCGATAACTCAAATAATCAAATCCATCGATTAACTTGAAACTTGAAATATAGCCTTCTCCCGTTATTAACACAGATGTGATTGCATTTCACCAATTTCGCTAAAAGAAATGGCCACCATTACATGATTTTACAATATTCACTACTTTAAGTTCTGTGAACATGATAGCCTGAGAACAAATTCACCAATAAACTAGGAATTTAGCTTTCGACTAGTTAGACGAAGGATACGAGTGTATTTCCTCAAATTACTCAAAACCCTATTACCGCCATTGCAGAATTTGGCAATATTGACACCTATATTATGTTAACATTTGAGAACAAATTCACCGATTAACTTGAAACTTGTACTGTGCTTCCTCTCAAGAAAATGACCAATTAGCATGGACAAATTCAATAAAACAGAATGACAATATAGCAAAATGTGGCAATATTTATGTCTGTATGTGCTTTGTACACAAGTCAGGAGAACAAATTCATGGACTTATTTCACAATTTGTACATAGTTCTCTCCAGTTAAGATGGGATTGCAATTTACCTAATTCCGAAAACCAAAACACAAATTCAGATATTAATTGATTAATTTCAAACTTTGGTCTTTGTGGTAATATAAGTATATATATCATTCTTCTCATACGTGAAGTTTATCTCGATGAAAGATTTACAACAATAATAAGCATTATTGAAATAATCCCTCCTTAACCTAATTAAAGCTACATAATATAAAAGCCTATTAAACCGTCCATGTGGAATCATATATACACGGCATCAGGTCGGAATTGTTCGCAATAAATGCAGAATATGTCCTGATCCCTGGTATTTTTTATCACTCTTTTCCTGATACAATCCTTTTAACCTAATACAATATGATCACATAATGTATATATTGATATTAAAGTGACACGGCTTCAGGGCGAGAACAGATGAACTTCAGCAACTCGCCTTCATCCACTTACAAACAATATTAATATTTTCTCTATAGCCATTCAGCCAATTGTGGCAGGCGAAGTGTTTTAATATTCTATAATTACGTTCTTTGTTTAAAATATAAATTTCTAGTCCGAGTCCATCATTTATAGTTTTAATTGAATATAGTTTTTTTATATTCCATATTTAAATATATGTGCAATATTTTTATATTTTTGTTATAAAAGTTTTTATATGAATAATTTTTGTGTCTTTGTGTCTTATTGGCTGTTACTGAAGTTTTTATATGTTTGTGATGATTTGGATTTATTTGCCTGAATTTTTTTTTTTTGTCCTCAAAACGAACCTTAGTATATTTATTTAAAAAGTTCATTATGGGATATCCTAAGTCACTCAATGAAATCTCGCTTAATGAATGTCTGGTTGAATTATTACAATTCCCAGATTGCAATTTTACAACAAAAAACTTAAACAGTTTCATGAACAGATATAAAAATGTTGAATGCAAATGCAGAATTTTAGAACATATATTACAAATATATAATTAAAATATAAATTTGTTGAAGGCAATAAAGAATTTAAAACATATATTACGTTTTTATTCAAACATATTAACTTTTTCAAACAAATATAATTTATTTAATATTGAAATACTTCGCCTGGCATAGCCAATACCATTATTGTCATTTGGAATTTCTGGAATGTACACTGCGCATGATCGATGGTCGCCATTATGACTAGATGCGAATACGTATCTTATATAGGCTATAAAGTATATAGAGATACGAGGTACAGCTGTACATAAACTCTAAAAAAAGGGCCTGCCACTGAATACTAAATAACGTTGAATCCGCATGACCTAATTATCGCGAAGACATTTTAAAGTGAGTTTGGTTCTGCTGATTTTGACATGAAAATGGACATCGAGTGGTCGTTTTATGTGTCGATCTAACCCAAACGTGTTCGAGGGAGAAAACGAGGTGGGGCCATGCAATTTTTTTTAAATATATATTTGAAGATGAAGTTCCCAATCATAGTATCGTTCGGCTATTTCTAACGTCTAGGTAGCACAATGAACAGGGCTAATACGGCTTGAGTTTCTCGCCGGAGTTGACACGTATTAGTTATCTCCCTTTGCAATAATAAGATTGAAAACCGAAAAAAAAAAAAAATATTGCAAGTAGGTAAAATACTAATCAATGGTTTCAGTGTATTTAGAAAATCAGAGAAAAATCAGAAATAGTTTTTTTGAGGCCGGCCATAGCGGCCTATCGATTTTCAACTTTCACCATGGTTTTAGATAGGCGGGACGTAGGGCTAAGACGGAGGAATTAGCCCTATACATTGTGCTAGGACTTTTGGTACTAACTGAGTCTCTAATGCGATTAAGATTTAATTCAAATGTGTCATTTTATAGCTATGCTTAAATGTTGTTGTGGTATACTCTTTTAAAACCCACAGTGCAGCCATTTCTCAAAAGTCTCACTATGAAGATTTATTTCTCACAAATAGAAAAACCTTCTAGGCATGTTTTTACAAGTTTCAGACTACAATTTTAACGTCTCTAACTCATCCACCATTGAAATTTACAACTCACATTCTAGCTATTTTTTACCTGTAAAGGGACTTCATTTTATTTCCATCCACTATACCCATGCATGTCAGATATCACACGATGAAGTGACCCTGTGCAATCGGCATGCTCCCATTGTGACATAATATACTTGATGCTTGTGATATCAAACTCGTGAGATCATAATGTCACTGTGACATTTATAAACTGTGGCATCATTTGTATAAACAAAAAAATGTCACTGTGATATTGCTGTTAGTTCACATCTTGACACTCCGCCACTTGTATATTTAGTGATGAGTAAAGCGATTGTTATTTCAGGGAACAGCAGCATTTCGAAATTTAAATTTAAAAAAATTAAATACAACAGTAATTAAAAATATGATTTCTGCTAAATTACAAATATAAGGCATATTTATATACTTATTGTCTGTCTTGTATCATTCTATAAGTAACTGTTATGAAGATTAAGGTTATGTTTTTTCAGTGTATTTTGAGACGTATGGTTGTCAGATGAATGTAAATGACACTGATATTGCCTGGTCAATATTAAAACAGAGTCATTTTCAAAGAACTTCAAATCTAGGTGATGTAAGTATATCCATGGCATGTATGGAATGTTTCATTATTTGTTCTGAAAATACTGTGATGGCTATTTAATTGGAAATCAATACAACCCAGCCTAACCTGACAGGACACAAACTACAAAACTGATAACCTGAAAATCTTTCATCAAGTGCAGTAAACTTAAAAATTAAAAATTAAAAGCATACAGCTGAAACAAATAAATGAAAAATTAAAGAATTTTTGGAGACCAGTCTCAGTTTCTGGATTCAATTTTATATCCATAAATATATTCATAAATAAATTGACAGTAAATTAAATTTGTAAGTTTTTAAATTATCATTGTGAATATTGATCTTATCTTATATATTGCTTTTTGAGCACAGGCAGATGTTATATTGTTGATGACTTGTTCCATTCGGGAGGGAGCAGAAAGAAAAATATGGAGAAGACTTCAGTATTTAAAGACATTGAAAAAACGACGCAACAGGGGAGACAAATCTAGCTCTCTCAAAATTGGAATTCTTGGTATGCTTAATAAATATGTTGTGATTGTTGAAATTATTGAATTTCTGGCATCTCTATATTGCTTTAATTTAAAGTTACTTTAAAGAATGATTAGTGATTTGCTTAGAGGATAATATGATAACTAAAGACTGCATTATATAAGTATTTTCTGATTTTATGGATTTATTTTGTGCAAATGGTTACTATATGTTTTAAAATGCCAAACGGGTTTGCAAATATGAACAATTTAACATTTTTTTTTTTGGTCAGGTTGTATGGCTGAACGTTTAAAATCTGATATTCTTGAACGAGAACATTTAGTTGATGTTGTATGTGGACCTGATGCCTATAAAGATCTTCCACGCTTATTAGCTGTGACCTCATCTGGACAGGCTGCTAGTAAGTTCATACTTTAGAGTGGTTTGAGGGAGCTTCCTGTTGCCCTGCAGACTAGTGCTGAAACGGTTAACAAAGTTGAAGGTATTCGAATAGTAAAATCGCTAACCGATTAACCGCCCCCTTAACTATGCCGGCTGTGTGCAAAGTGCTGGGTAAACTACGTGCAGAGATATCGGCCCCTGTGTTTAACTGCTGTTATTTTTAAAACAAATGGTGAAATAAAGCTTAAAGGGGTCCCCATTTAAGTTGTAAATTGTTTTTTGACTATCACACGGTCATTTTCTTTGGGGAAACGAAGTCAGAAACATATACATGTATGTCTTGCGCCATGCTGTCGTGCCTCGCTGGCCGTCGCCAAACTTATCGGTACAAAATCTTCTTTTAAACAGATGATCTTGTTTTTCATGGCAGATTTGTCTGAATTATTATTTACAACCAAAGAACTATAATCTGCTAGGACAAATGTTTTCGTTCAACCGTATATACAGCTAGCTGAGTGAGACACATTGGTTTAGGGTCAGTCCGCGTGAGAATGAAAGTCTGGGGCGAATGAGCCATCAGTCAAGGAGACAGTTCATAGACAGATTTACTGTGCATTCTATACAGATACGCTTTATAGACATGGGAGCAAATTATGACTGTCAAACCTAACACATTGAAAAATTAAGCCTCTCGAGTCCAGTATATACGTTGCAATCATAAAATTCTGTCACTCCAAAATAAATACGTCAGTACATGTAAGCCTACATTTCTTACGGCTTTTTGCAAAATCGCGTTGTACAAACTGAATCTTCTGAGAATAAACGCAAAACTGGGTTGAGGGTATATTTGAGAATTAAAAGTAGCATGTGTTTTGCAGCGATTGTATCTTTATTTAGCCAGTGCAATGCAACATAACAAAAAGTACATTGATGAGATATCAATAAAATAGCACAAACATAAGATTATTAGGGTCAGCTGTGGAATTTGAAGACAATCCCCAGACGTTGCTGTCACGTGATTCTCAGTTGGATGTATGGCGGTTGTTTAAAGCCTTACGTACGATATTGTGACAGACTTCGTTGGAATTTTAAAGGAAAGCAAATTAAATTTATCATAATACGTATGTCAACTTACAAGATAAAAGTACAGCTAGGACTAATAAACAGCAGGTATTTTGAACTGAATAAAAGCGCTCTGTAATATTTGTACACAATTAGGCTACATGACATTACAGGTACATGTATACGACCAAGTGCCATATACGTAACGAGTATTCGAATAGTATTCGAATATCACAAAACGGGTACTCAGTTACGAAAATCAGTACCCGTTTCAGCACTACTGCAGACCTGTGCTGTTATCATTTCCAGCATTAACCTAAAATCGGTCTTAAAATTTTGTGAGGAAACCTAGCATTTGCATTTTTTTGAAAATTGACAAATAAGCAAAATTGCTTTAAACTACAATCATTACTGAACATCGGATGACGAAATTTGTCCAAATCAGTGGCGAAGTACAAATTTAGACGAAGACTGCAAACAATTTGGGAAACCTATAAATCGGTCCTCCTAAATTAATTTTTGCATAACCATTGGGAGAGCCTGTTCTCACCCTTCTCTTCAACAGCACAGGCCTGCCCTGCCAGGTGCTCTTATAGACAAGAAGAATGAGCTGTATGTCCAGAGCACATCAGTTTTTCAACACAACATTTAGCGGTTTATCATTGCATTCATGTGACTGTTTACTGATTTTAAAAATTAACTACCAAAATTAAACCATGATTATCACTGAACAGTTTTTCCGTTTTCCAGTTAAAATCTTTAAAAATGTAATTGATCTTGTAATGGATCCTTTAAAAATAATAACTAGATAATGGTTAATTAGTCGTAAGAGTTACACAAGTAAAAAATGCATATATATCTTTGCTGAAGCCGAAATGCACTTGATATAAGCTTTCACAAATTTAACCTTAACTAACACATGTTGTAAGCCTGAAGACCGAATTTTGAGATTTTTTTAATCTGGGAACCACCATGATAATGGAATGATCTTTTCAGACTTTCCATGATATTCCAATGCCTGAACTGTCAGATAAATGAAGTTCACTAAAGCACAGTGTTAAACATCAATATATGCTGTTGCCCTGGTGTTTCTTTCAAAGCCAAAGGGCAACACGAAGCTGATCTGTTATGGCATCTTTATGTTGTTTTTTTTGTTGTCTTTTGATCGCCCTGTCTTGTTATTGTTACAAACAACTTCTTGGTATGCCAGTGGACTGGCACATATTCACATGAGTAAAATAAAATTAAAAATTGTGTAAAATCCTATTTAAACTAACAAATAAATCAGAAGGACTATAATTCAATGAGAGTCTAAATATCAGTTTACTCTGTACCAGAATCAAAATAGGTGAATTATTCTCAATTTTAATTGATGAGAGTGAGGCTCATTCTTCTGCTCTACCACAATCATCTTTGACTCATAAGAAAGATTTTATTAATAATTCTCATTTAAACAAATAGCGTGAATTATAAGCATCATTTTGGTTTATTACAGGTCATAAATCAAATCATTAAATAAACTATAAGCTAGATCATAAACCTAGACGTAAAAAAAAAAAGGCGTGTGTTTTTTTTTTTTTTGGGGGGGGGGGGACTCGGATAAAATGGGTCTTTTTGTATTTGCTTAAAGTCTCTGGTATTTTGGGGGGAGAAATCATAATTAAAAAAATTGTGAATTATTAATTTGAATTCATTTCAGTAAATGTCCAGTTGTCTTTAGAGGAAACCTACGCCGATGTTATACCAGTTAGAATCCTTGAAGGCTCACCGTCAGCATTTGTGTAAGTTTTAAAATTTACAGTCAGTAATCTAAATGTTTCATAATCAAGCTCTACATGTAATTTCCTTTCTAAATCAGCTATTCAATTGAAACTAATCATTGCCATGTTTTCCTTAAGACTTTTGTGTATAAATCATTTATTTGTATCGAGCCTCAGGGAAAAATAAATAGTGAATTAGAGTATGATCCTTGTTAAATAAACTTATTGTACTTTTCAGGTCTATAATGCGAGGTTGTGATAACATGTGTACATATTGTATAGTGCCATTCACTAGAGGCAGGGAGAGAAGCAGACCTGTCACATCTATATTGGAAGAAATCAGATATCTCTCAGATCAGGTACTGGTTTATGGCTTATGTTTATATCATTGATTAATATTTAACATCATACTCAAGGGTATTTCAGTTACATAACTATTTTTGTCTGTGATTCTGTCTGTCAACCTTGGAAATATGAGTGAGTCACAGGATGTAATCAGTTGTTATTCTTCCAGTTTTTGGATTATTTCCCTTTCATACCATGGGTTAAGTGTGGGCCTCTAATATGTGAACTTCAAAATGTAATTGGGCTCGAGGTGAGAGTGTCATCCTTCTGATCCTACTTAGCTATTCCACTCACAGAGCATGATGTGGCGGCTACAATTGCAGAGGTGGTTTTAAGGAGGTTTCCTCCCAGTTTATCACCATATTCAAGCAATGTACAGTGTGGAACGGAAAATCAATAAGTGAAAATGATGTTAAACCCCAATCAAACAAAATAAATGAAACGGCGACTTGTGAGTAAAGATATGCTATTACACTCGTTCAAACTGAAAGTACAATAATCTGGAAAAGCATTCAGCACAACAAAATTTTTTTAAAAAGCTATAAAAAAATGTGTGCCTCAAAACAATGCCTTTTTAGGGAAAAAAGTTTGAACACAAACAGAAAAAGCCCTGTGAGGGACCGGGTGGGCCATGACCCTGCAGAATACTCCCTCGGCTTCCTCGGTTGATCGTGGGAGGCCAGAAAAGAGGTTGCTTTCTGTTGCCCTGGTGTTCGCAGAGGTAACGGGAAGCAGATTTGTTTGTGATGATCTGTATTTCTGTCCGTCGGCATATAAGTGAAAAACCCTTGAGTACGACGTTAAACACCAATCAAACAAACAAACAAAACATTCAGGTACCGGTACGGCATTCACATACAACTGTTACAAATACTGTTTATTTTCTAAGAAGTTTATCCCCCTATCTCGAGTATATTAAAAACACGCATTTGGAAGTTTCGGTTTTTCTTTGTTTGTTGAATATATTCGATAAAATTGGAGTTGACGTTTTCCACACATGCAAAGTGTTTAGTGTTAAATATGTTAAATAATTGTTTAAAGCAGCTGACCATATAAATGCAGTGAAATAACCTTCAACGCTAGGCTAAAACTTTAGGCCTACTTATCAAGTGTTCAGAAGGCTTGCACTGCGTGTGAGTGGCTTTATTCAGTTTATTGTCATGTATGTATATCTGTTTCATAGCTCTTGGCACTATATCTGTCTCACAGCACCTGGCATTGACAAGTGTTCACTCAAGTTAACACTTAGACAAGATGAGTGTTTCAATGTAATGTTTACATCCGCATATTAAATTGCACACTGAAATGGTGACTGGCAAAATAAACATTCAAAGTTTCGTGAATATCGGTACAGAATTCACAGTATACAGATCTGTGTGCTAATGTCAACACATCATGTACATAATTTTACACAGAGCGATTGATTGTGTTCAAACAATTTACTCTAAGGACAAATAAAACTGTATTTGATAATAATGTTTGAAATGTTTCCTTGAAGAAATTACACCTTTGTGTTATGTACCAAGCTGAAAGCGCATGGTGTGGATTTAGAACAATAAACGCCTGAGCTGTTTAATAAAAAATAGATGATGTCGGTAAATTAACATTTTTTTCCAGCCGTGGATTTATCTCGCTTTTTTTTTTCTTCAACTTAATTATCTCAGATTTTATTTACAATCGCCCCTTTCTTTTTGTGAGTGTAAAACAAAACTTCAGGATACCTGCCATGTTGTGGATCACTTTGACAAGCAGACCATGTGAGTACAACACAACAGATCGCATAGTTGAATTTATCATGAATTCTGTTGAGAATAAAAACCATTTAGTTGAGCTGAAAATATGTAGGTGATGAAAGTGAATTTAAACGGCATCTTTTACATACATTTTTGTCTCGGATATGTCCGAGATACAGAAAAATTCGTTGGACTAGGCATAATTTTGGTATAAGCAAAGAAAGATGTAAGAAAAATGACTACATACAAAACCATATTTTCTGATGATGTATAGAGTAACCTCCCTTTGTTAGAACTGTCAAAAGTTATCCCCCCTGATATCTGTTGTCGCAAGCGTGAATTTATTCTTCAAAATGGAAACGGCACACTCATCGAATGCCCGCAGGAAATTAAATAACAGAAATTATAAATTTTTTGAAAGGATTTTAGGTGATATAGATTTAAAAAGGGGGATTTTTTAAACTAATTTTGCAGAAATTTGGTTGTAGAAGGAATTTTTGTTTTGCTGTAAGGGGAATGGGGCCGATTATAGTCCCCAAATAGATAGGCAGATTAAGCAGCCTTATTCCCCACCTGCCCAAATCTCAACCCATTTGACAAAAATTACAAACAAGGGTCCATTTTTTAAAATTATTTTACGCTTTCCTTTATTAATGGTATTATTAAATAAAATGAATCATAATATGATATTATATTTAGAATCTTTAAGTCCTCCACTTTCTAAATATATATGTTAATATAATCATCCTTTGAAAATATCCGTAAAAGCCACAAAAAGATAAGCGTCACATTTTGTACTCCTGACTAGCGATAGAGAAAATAATTCTATTAACTATATGTCTACCAATTTTGTTTTTCCTCCAAATATTGAAAGCAATGAAGCATTGTTGCATAAGTTACACATTTCAAACAACATGCTTTAACCTTCAAATAACCGGTGGGGTAAATATATAATTTTCATGAATTTTTGACAATCCTTGCTTACTCATTGCTGCTAATGTAAATATGCGCTCATTCAAACCAAACAAAGTTTTCATATACCTACAGCTGCTGGAGGAAGAATTCTTTTTTTTTACTCTATCTGCTTATTTATTAGACCCTTTATTACCAAAATTTAAAGGTGTGCAAAAAATCAAGGCATGAAATCCTTGGCATACAAGTGTATCGCTAAGACCACCAAATAATACCTGTTGTAGATGGTGAACTTTTCCAACCAGCAATTGTCTGCGTAATGCTGTCAGTCTGTTGCCAAGACAATTCAATACTTTTCATTCTGACCAAACCATTATAAACATGCTACATCTAATTCATTGATAGACTCCAGAATATACAAGTGGAAAAAAACAAAATACACAAAGCATTGACCTATATCACGGCATTTGTGTTCCTTCACCATAGAAAAGTAAAGGAATATAGTGCGTACCCAGTAGTGGGATGAAATTACTGGAAACATCACATATCACCTGTTATAACTTACAGGTCCAACTGTGACAGCCGTATTAGAAAATTTGAGATTCCGTGATATTGGTCTAAGAAGAACAAAAAATAAAGAAGCTGACAAGACTCACATGCTCACGTAAGCGATCAATGACAGATTGTAGCTGGGAGTTCCTGTTTTCCTCATGTACCTCATACTTTAGCTGAAGTCTCCTCTCAAGTTCTTTGCTGAGCTGGTCACTACTGTTACAGGTATCATGCACACGCTTTAACTGCACAGAAGAATCAGTAAGCTACAACATCTAGCAAGGTGAACTCCAGAAAGACAGCTACTTGATTTAATCATGTCTAGGAGTCAATTATTAAGCGAAAGTAAATAATAGAAAGTGTTTTACTTCTGCTCAACATTACTTACCTCCTATGAATAATAACAGTATCAAGCAATGAAAGATGGATGATTAGCAAAGCCAATTGCAATGTGTCAATTTGAAGTGCGAGATTACCAGAGATGGAGAGTATGTATCATAATCAGATCAGAAACAATCAGACAATACACTGTAGCTATGGAATCTGGTCATTGATACTTAAGTTTGTTAACTTAGAATATAACAGTTCTAGGTGGTCAGGTAGTATATAGCAAATCATCTGTGCAATCAGTTTTGGCTTCTAAGGAAATATTGAGCAAAATAACACAAGTCAGCTTAAAGAAACAACAAGGGTTAAGTACAGAACATATAAAGCTAAGAAAGAGGTGGAGACAGCAAAACTTACATGTTCCCTCATTCTCTCCTGCAAAGCTTTGATCTGTGCCTCTCGGTTTTCTTTCTTTTCCTCTAAACGTTTCTTCAAGCGTTCCTCAGTAGCTTTCGAGAATTTCTCTTCCTCTTCTCTAGCCTTGATAACCCCCATTTGAATCTTGTCAGCTTGTTTTGCTAGCTGTTCCAGTTTCTGCGCCTCTAAAGACTTGCAATCGAAAGTGTAAATTAGTATCAGTATAAAATGCCATATTCCACTGCCATTCATTATGCACCTGTTTTTGTTCCCAAACTATAGTGTGAAATATGTATGCTATGTGGAGCCTGCCACTGAAGAGCTAACCTAGCATTGATGGCTTCAACAAGCTGGTCTAGCCAGGACTTTAAAATGTGATGGTTTGATTGGGGTTATTTCACTAAAATGACTGTCTGCCAGCCAGTTGGGTGAAGGAAACCAGCCCAAACAACACTAGAAACAAACCAAAAAAGTCAAGACAATCAAGGATTCAATTAGACATCACAAACAAGTTGTCACCCTGTAGATAGGAGAGCACAGAGAAGCTCCCTCTGAACCAGTCAAAAAAGACAGAATCAAATTTCATTACAATTGACTAACCTTCCTCTTTTCCTCAGCCCTGATCAGTTTCTGTTCAATGGTCTCCTTGGAAAGGTCAACTGGTTTTGCTTTAGGAGGGGAGGGTTGAAGAGGGAAGTCTGTTGCTGCAGGCTTCAGAATTACTTCATAAGAAATTCCTCCAGTACTCTCTCGTTTCCCTTCTGAATAACACAAAAAGTCAGACTTATTGAAAGTGTGTTTAAGGATACTCTAACCCCCGCTACAGAGTGTTTTTACGTTTTGCCAGTTTACTTCTAAACTACTGTGAATTTTGCAACACATGTATACATATTCTGAATCGTCTTTTTCTTCGGGACAATAATAAGTAAATTATTTTTTTCTAAAACTTACAGAAAAAAATATTTTGCATAAAAAATACAATTTTGCTACCTCTTTTTCAAATTGCTACTTCTTTTACACTATTTACGTCAACTGTTCAATCTTACATCAACGTATAATACATTATGTGAACCCAAAAACGTCCATTCAGTTTTTTCCTATTTGTCTTAGTTTTTTGGCAATATTGGGTTAAAGGTCAAAAATCCCCAAAATGAGTCAAAATAGTGAAATTTCAACTTCTTATAACATTATCTAAGAAACGAAAAAAGATATTAAAAATCTGAATGACAGTTTTTTAGTTTTGTATGTACACCAATCAACCACATGCGGCGTCAGTGAATAAGTGCTCAATATACAATACATGGAAACCATTGATACGCGTTGGTCAGATGGTTAATACTCTCCAGGTAGCCACCTGTATTTTATTGATTGTCAAAACACCTCAGTTGTAAATAATGTAGTCAAGTTTTATCATCAAAGTTAACAGTCTTCTTATTCCAATTTTTTTTATGGGGTCACAATCTCAACTTTTGGAATATGCAATAATAAAAAATCGCAAATTTTTAGCTGAGGGGGGGGTTAGAGTATCCTTAACACAGGACTTTTGTTAAATAAGTTGTTCTGAGTCTTGAGATCATGGGTTAGGGTGATTGCTATCATTATGCAGGACTCCCATAAATTACGTAAACACATTTTGGGATTATATTTCGTAAGTTGGTAAACTTCTGATATAATCAGAGAGGCTACACAATTAAAAAGAGAACCTCAGACAGGGAATACAAATCAGAAGTTTCTTAAAATGGACTGAATTTAGGCATGAATATTATAGATGACTAATCATCTATCTGTTCATGATAACAGCGATACAACCAAAATTGTGACATAGTTTGCCTCTTTTGAGGCAGTAAAGGCTTTGAATACAAACATCGTACTCAAGCATATTTCACTTAAATGAAAACCGTATTACAGTGGAAAACCAAGAGGAAACCTCATGAAAACCACATTTGAGATTGCATGAGCCACATCGTGTGACTCACTCATACATGTATGGCCCGACAAACGGACATTACATCTAAGTAGGATTAGGAAGCACATGTGAGATGCAATATCCATCTAACCACAGGCCCACATGGAGACAACGATGTTTATTTGCTATAATTTAACTGGCAATAATAGCCATGATGACCTTGGCTTGACAGCCATGAAAATGGTCTCTTTGTTTGTTTGATTGAAGTTTATCGTCATACTCAAGGGTATTTACTGTATAAGATAGATTGTCCACTTAACAATGTTCCTGGCCTAATTACGGTGGAAAACCGGGAAGAAACCTTGTAAAAACCATCACCGTTATTGCCGGAGCCACATCATTTGACTCACTCATAAACATGTACCTGAGGGTCGCCAGACCTACTCCATCCTATGAACGGTACATCGAATTTGGCTTCAGTAGGCGCGCTCGTTAACCACTAAGCCACGGCCCTTTATGAAAATGGGACTTGTCCTAGAGATTTACATGATAAACCTGTGTTCATTAATTCATCTGTCACAAAAGCCCCTGGAGTGCTGGAAAAGATATAACCATTACGGCACATAAATGTAGATGTACTTGTAAGCTGAATATATCCCTTTCTTCACTTCAATAATAACTAATTTGGATAATGGTTTTAGAAGTTTGAAAGAAGAAATGGATAATGTGTTGTATTATTTCTCATGGTCAAGAAGGGTTACATTTGAAGATGTCTGTCATATTATTATAAAGTCTAGATACTAGTTTTATTTCATATACATATCTTTTAAGGTTATTTTCTACAACGTTGCAGGTAATTATTTTGCTTTGGCATACAAACAATCGCTCAAATCAGTCATCATCTATCCGTGTGGATTTGATGAAATCAACTTCAACCTGTGTCTTTGCGTTCCTTGGTCGTCTTGAACTTCGTAACATCGCTGGAAATGTAAAGAGAAGTGATTAAGTAACAAAATGGTGAATTTCGCAATAGTGGAATTGAATGGTTGGTAATCCACAAAAAATCAGCGATGGTTGGAGGGAACTTTCTGTTGCCCTGGGTTTTTCCGTGCGATTTATAGTGGAACATGAAGCCAATATGATATGTTTATGATGTCTTTGTTAGGTTTCGGAGTATCCTGTATTTGTCCTGTAATGTTTTTGTTTGTTGCCAGTGGTGTTGGGGTAGCCCTGTTAACATGACCGTGAGGACTTCATCCCCAACCCAACAAGGTGCTTCCAGTGTAAAAAGTTCGGACACGGAAAGAACCAATGTAGAGGTGGTGTGGTTTGCTTTCGTTGCTCTGAGGAAGGCCATGGGGGCTTCGACTGCAACAAAACCATAAAATGTTCTAATTGCAATGGGGCCCACATGGCCTCCTCCAGAGACTGTAGTCATTTCATTAAGGAAAAACAAATCCA